>JAOXJP010034852.1:0-16664 GCA_025762735.1 Platanus orientalis
TGATTAGATTTTTGCGCTTCCTTCCATTAGCCATACGATGGAAAAATCTTGTATTTTTGTCACCCTTTTTGATCCATTTAAAATTTTTCTTTTTTGCTTTCAGAAGACCTCTTCATACCTGAGAATGGAGTCCAATACGGACATGAGAGAGGCTCGCCTCGCTTGCAAAGAATCAGGAAAGCCCAGAAGATCCGTATATTGCCGATCAAGGATAGAAATCTCATTCATGATTCTATCTTTTGTGGAGGCCAATTTCCCAAAAGTATTTTTGTTCCAAGAGATAAACTCCTTTTTTATATGCCGAAGCTTCTGACAAAAGATGAAGCCTTTATAAAACAGATGGTTGACATTCATTCGATAGAAGTTCAGATGAAGAGCCCACTTGTTCTCAAAACGGAAAGGCTTTAGCCCAAAACTGTGGTATTCCGTTGCAAGGAGGATAGACCAATGGTTAGATGTAAGTCTTAACAAGGCTTCCTGGAAGAATGGGTAAAGGCATCTTCCCAATTAGAAGATACTAAGAAACGATCCAATCTGCAAAGAATCGGAGGTTGTCTACCATTTATCCAGGTAAATCGACTATTGAGGAGAGGGGAGTCTCTTAAGTTTGAGTGAGACAAGAAGGCGGAGAATTCAAGCATAGTTTTCATGAGGTGACCACCCGAACTTTTTTCAGAGGGGGATCTAGTTGCATTGAAGTCATCACCCATAGCCCACAACCCATTCCATTGAGAGGAGATGGAAGTGAGCTCATCCCAAAAAGCTTGGCAATTAACAGCAGATGACTGCCTGTAGACACCAGTGAGTAACCATTCTAAGCCGAAGTCGCGAACGTTGAAAATGATGGAAAGGGAGTAGAGATGAACTGATATAGAAATTTTGGAGACAATGAGAGAGTCCCAGGCGATAAGAATCCCCTCCTCCCCCCCCCACGAAGTGCGCAGGGAGATAGATCCAATCATCCAATCATTGCCAACAACGCTCTTGAGAAGACACTTATAGATAACGGCCTTTTTGGTTTCTTGGAGGATGATGATGTCTGAATCATGTTTTCTTATGTAGGATTTGACCATATGGTGTTTATCAATGCCTCCCAGTCCTCTGATATTCCAACTCAGAATCTTTATTTACAACCAGTTGAGTGTCCCCTAGAGTGCCTCTTTGAAGTCGAGGCTTCAAGTTGTCCTTCATTTTCCATTGCAAATTTTTTAGTTCTCTAAGGGCTTTGTCTCCCTTTTTAGACTCATCTCGCAGGTAGGAGGACATTAGGACATGATTGCCATTACTGTCGATTGCCTGTAAGCCCATTTTCTCCATAACAGTATCCATTCCAGATTTATACTTGGAATCTGGAAGCAAGTATGGTTCAGGTGCCAAAGTGCATCGGACAATCGAGCTAGAAACAATCGAATTAGGAATTAGGGTAGAGGAGGACAAGCTAGGAAGAGTAGGAGAAGTATTTAGGTTAGAAGGAGAAGGAGAATGGGAGAAGAGAGACTAACCTGAAGCGGAGGAAGAGGAGTGGGGATTTGCGTTTAGAACTTGATGATTTGAATTTGGCGTTTTAGACGGAGAGAACAGGTGTTAAAGATGATCAACTTCAAGTTGGTGGGGGGAGGCTTCATCATCCGAGATGAGCTCGCTACGATCAGATTCTGAGGGGGGGAGAGGCTCATCATTGCCATCCGAAGAGCGAGCCAAGACTCGATCAACATCATCATGGAAAGTGGGAGGTGCTGCAGACGGCGATGTACCCACCAGAGGCCGCGGGAGAGGGGAGTATGCTGGCATTGAGTAGTAATCTTTAGTAGGCAAACAAATGGAGTTCAGAGAAGGAAAAGAGTTCACCGAATATGCGGAATCATTCAAGCAAGTCTTGACTTGTAGAGGATGGGAGACGGACGCCAAAGAGGATCTCTCATTTTCATCTTTGAGACGATCGGATGGCGAGTGGATAATTGGAACCCAGGCACAATCAAAAAGTTCGCCAATCGCAGCTTTCTGGCAATGCGAGGAAGACGCTTGGTTGAGTGTTGAGTCAGCCTGAATGGTTGAGCCTGTGCTGGGTTGGTTAAATTCAGTCTAGCCTTAAGGTTGGGCACTTAATTCGAGTGGGCTTGAGGGATATGGAAGGCCCAAGTGAGATTGTGAGAAAGCAGTGGACTTTGGGCCAGGGCCCAGAATACCCTTAGAGGTGGGCATTTTGAATTTTAAACCAGGGGGCAAAGTTGGGATATGTGAATTGCTGTTAATGAGAGGAGCTTTGTGAACCGTTGGATTTAGGGTTGAAGCGAGTGGCGGCTGAGGGCATGCCATATCATCACCTTCGTTCTCAAGCAAGCTAGGGTTTGCAGGCGTAATGGAAACCTCAATCTCAACGTCCGGTGGCTCCACATCAATCTCAAGCTAGGGTTGATGGCTCTGGGGATTTTGGAGAGACACTGAGAGCCGACTTTGAGCCTAGCAAAAGATAGATCATAGAGATTAGTGGTTTTCCGGTCGACAGCAAGAAGACCACTGCAGGGAGCTGCAAGGGCTTTGAAGGTTTCTAGATTCCAAGCACTGAATGGGATTCCAAGGAGACGAATCCATCGGGGGCCCAAGAGGTTTGAAGGATTGAGAGTATGTGTACCAGTCTCACATTACAGCATTGTGAGCCATTCACCAAATATTTATGAAACAGAACTCTGTGTGAATAAGATTGTGTCTTACTAAGTCCCATTTCCTCCTTAGGGGGACTTCATTATCTTGTTAGGGTATAGAGTATGGTATGCTGGAAACCCAGGACCAAATGTTGGACAGTCAGAGCTTAAGTTATGTCTAAGGTAGTTTAGTCATTGCACTGTACACAAGGGAATATATGTGAATATCCATGAGAATACATACTGATTTATTATCACGGTGATATTATTGCTCCAAAATTGTACCAAGGCCGCCACAGTTTCAAACAGTTCAAGGTGGAAACTATGGACCACTCCATGCTATTGTGCTCAAGCCTGTGACAAGTGTTGTGCACCTGCTAACGTGTGAGGCATCTTGATTTGGTAGAACACCAACCACTAGACATGCTGCCATGCAGTGGCTATTTTGTAGTATACGACACTTATGATGAGATCAGTGTCCTTGATGGCTGCCTAGTGTAATTGGTTAATTGCTTCTCTATTAGGGAAAAATGGGGTCAAATATTGTAAAACAAATTGCTTATTTTTCTTATCATAAGCCCATGACTAGATGCACACCACTTCCAATGCAGAGAGGTAAAGAAGATTTCCTCATCTAAATAAGAAAGACTGCCGTTGTTGCTACCATCAATTTGTGCTAATGATGTGTCTTTTGCTTGTATATTCTTCATAATTTGTATGCTGTCAGCTATCATTTATCTTTTATAAAATCTGATCGTTACCATCCACTCCGTTGATTTGTGATTTCAGGTTTTCTTTATGGGACAGTTGAGATGTAGTTGTAAAAGGTGGGACGTATAAATTATAGATAGAGGGGCTCCCAATATCATCAGTATCTTTCTTCATTTGGTATTTGAACTCTAATCTTCTCAGGTTTGCTTCTTGATCAAATTTGTGCATCTGGATTCTCCTTCGCATTCTTCCCAATTTGTGCATTTACGGTTCATGAATAAATAAATACTGTAGAAGTAATACTTCGGGATCCATGTGACCATGCTTGGTCCCAAATACCGCAGGTAAAGATGTAAATGAGCAGAAACAGGTCCTAAGCTAAACAAGAACCCAGCCAGGCAACTTGCCAGCCTGAGCCTAAGCACTCAAACCAGGCTTGCTAAAGTTACAAGCCGAGTTGAGCTTCAGCCTTGAAATTTTCATTTGTGGATTTCTCTATAAAAACCAGGAAAAATGCCATGTTCAAAGATGAACCACCATAAAAATAAATTCAAGTACTCCAATGCAGTAAACGTACACAAAACTAATCTCTATTTGCTAATCCTTCCAACCTATATTTATCTTAGGAATTAATTTTAGCTACTTGTTAAAATCTAACCTAGCTATGCATTTCCTAATGGTGAAAATTAGGCCTTGGGAGATGAATATTTTGTGTTGAAATTGGAGTCAACTTTAACTATGGATGTCTAGGGGTATAACATGCTTATACTGCCTTCAGTGCAAACTAGGAAGCATTACAGATTTAATCAGAATGATAGCATTACTTTGAAGAGTCCAAATGATTGCCTATTAAAATGGATGTTCTGGATTGGCAATGTGATCGCACCGCATGGTTGAATGGGAGGGGTTGAAAGCGGAGGGATATAGAGAACCCATGTAGAAAGACTTCTCCCATTTTTCTGGGGTCATGCTAGAAAAGACTTAACCAGAGTTCCTGGGCAGAAAGTTCTCCATGAAAAGTTTTTTTCTTCCTTCAAGTGATAGTTGATCGAAAAAGCTCTGCCCAAAGGTGATTTTATGAAGGCCGGTCACCGGTGGCTAAGAAACCTTTCTTTCTTGAAGCCTTCAACAAAAGCCATTTGATTCGGTAAGCACCAGGTTATATGTTGGTGTTCAGTGTACTAAGTCGATTGTGTCGCAGAATGTTAAGGGATTGGTTTATGGATTAGGTCTAGTTCTAATTGTCTATTTAGTATTTACTCACCTTTTAGGTTCAGCAAAAACTAGTTGCTGGGCAGAAAATTCTCACCATGAATTTGAACAAAAGGAAATACATGCCAATCCCGACCAGATACATACAGGATTTCCTCGTGCAAAAAACGCAGCACTTGATGACGCTCATTGTGTCAGGTGCTCAGAGACACATGGCAAAAAAAAGGGGTTGCCATCATCTCAAATACCAGTGCTGGCTGTTTTTTTTTCTTTCCCACGTGTTGCCCAATGCCTGGTGCAAGAGGGTAGCCAGGCACTTTTCGCAAGAGGAAATCGGATCAGATGATTTTACAGGTGAGATTTGGAAGAAATCCTAGGAAAACAGAATCTGGTTGTGTTTGAGTGGGACATGTAATTGGGAGTGTCCATTCTTCCTTTTATCCCAAAATCCATGAGATATCTTTAATATTAAGTTTGGGTTCAGAGCAGCAGTTCAGTTGCAAGCTAGAACTGCCCAAGTTGAGTTATACGGCTTGACCCAACATAGCTCGTTTACCTTGGGAGTTTTCCAATGTTGAGAACCAGTAAATCACAACAAAAATATATTAAAGCATTTGAATTTCTTCAGGGAGGACCATTAAAGTCACTTAAGATGGGACTGACACATCAGCACCGAAAAAAGTGTAGAGGGGATGCTTCACTTTTTGGCGCTGATGTGTTGACCCCTAATGTTAGTCCTACCTTAGGGTTACCTAAGGTAGTCCTACCAAATTCTTAGGGTCCTTTTTTGGGTGGTATAAAGGCATTTGGATCTATGATCGTTTCTTTACTTTTATTCCTGCGCTACGAAGGCTATAATGATAGAACTGCCATTTTTTTTAAAAAAAGTAAGCCCATTCGCGTACAGCCAATTCGTAGGGTAAAACCTACAACTGGTGGAAGGGTAGACTACACCTGCAGAATGATGCTGAGGGTCCGGGGTGATTCAACCCTGCCCTCTCAGCAGCAACCCACACTAGGGCCCAGAAATGTCGGTATCTGAAATTAAGTGTGCGGTTGGTGACCTTCCGAAGAACCCCAAGGATTTAGTACGTTCCCCTAGGTCAGCCCAGGGCCAACACATCAGCGCCGAAAAGTGAAAAGCATCCCCCCAAAAGTGTAAATCACGTTTTTGGCACTGATGAGTTGGCCCCTGATGTCAGTCTGACCTAAGCGAGTCACACCAAATCTGAGGCGTCCAAAGAAATGCTTTCTCCTCATTCTTTCTCCCTTTTGTTCTCTTCCAAAGAATGAGAGAGAATGCATTCTTTCGAAAGTTACTAAACACATGAAATCGTCACGATTGTTTGCCTGGGGGACACAACTGCTAACATCAAAGACCGGAAAAAAAAAATGGTAGAGAATGGCTCATAAACTTCTCTCAGTTCAGTGAGAAACATGGCCACTCCCACTCCCACTCCCATCGCAATATTCAAATAGTGCGATTGCATACATAACAAACCCGACTGCATATGGATATTGATTCATGAGAATGGTCCTTTTTTTTTGTTGGTAAGTTAATAAAGGTCTCTATTCGTTCATACAATAAATAATCATGAAATTCCACATGCAGCCAATTCCGTTCACAATATCATACAATAGTGTAATCCTTGAAAAAGCAATAAGATGCTTTAGTAGACTCTCAACTTCAACACTAGCAAGACCATCTAGACCACAAGCTAGGGCTGTAACGCAAAGGATCATCCGTTGAATGCGCACAGGATCTGCACTCAGTTCAATGGGCAAAGACTGAGGTCTTGGATCAAGGAGCTTGATTAAACAATATATAGACCACAAGCTAGGGCTGTCAAGCAATGAACTTCCAGGAACAATTGAAGCTAAAGCTGTTAATGAGCCAAGCTAGCTCAGCTTCATCATGAGTTGAGGTTCTCCTGTCTCAAGTTTGTAAAGCTGTACCTGAACCTCCAATTGGGCCAGTTTACACATGTGAGCCTGAGTCCAGCTTGCTAAAAGCTTGGTCCATTAAGGATCTTGGACATGTATATAATACACATATAGATTATTATATTATATATTTAAACATTAAACATACTTATACATAGGGGGGGTTGAATCCTCTCCGGTCTGATATCACATACCTATCAGTGTGACAGGACGCTTGAAAAATGGTGTTTTCGTCAATACATATGGGTTAAAGAAGGTATACAGCCTTTGTCAGACATTGTGTCACTTCCTGGGCTGAGACTGGCCTGTAATCAGTCCCTCCATTCAGACATATATATATATATATATATATATATATATATATATATATATATAGAGAGAGAGAGAGAGAGAGAGAGAGAGAGAGAGAGAGAGTTCTATAATATGGGCTGTTGGGCCTGTTCCATCAGTTGTATCGTTAACCTTTATAAGCAGGTTTGGATCATAACTATTGGGCTTTAAGATTCGGGCAGGAAACAGTAAGCTCGATTTTGGTGACCCAAGCTGAACTCACCATTCTTGCTCAGCTGAGCCTGACCTGAGTTGGGAAAAGTTAGCCTCAGCCCGGCTCGTTGACACCCCCCAAATTATTGCTTAATGAGGGTGACGGTTTCTTTATGATATGATGATAAAAATTGGAAATGGCAGATTACAAGCCCTAGCAGCAAAGTATACCAGCAAGGCAGATCTCAGGGAGCTTAATGACTTTTTTGTTTTTTTGGGAGGGGGGTGTCAATAGATCCAATGACTTCCACTTCTTTTCTTTCTTTTTTGTTTTATTTATTTATTTATTTTTGATCGATTTGTTTGTTTATATAGAGATTTGGACTATGAAGTAAACCATAGCCATCGTTATAACACTACTTTTCATCCACTGTATTGATAAAATTTAATTCCATATCCTTTCCTTTTTTTTTTTTTTTATACCAAAATTTAATTCCATATTCAGCAATCAGAATTTGTAACACATTAAAACATAACATCAAAATCGAAACTATACCTACATTCAAGCAAGCTATTGCTCTATTGAATCAACCCTGATGTCAAACTCTTTCGGAGCCTTGCAAAAATATAAGCAGCAAACTTGTCTGAATGTCATCAGAAATCATATTCGAGCAGGGGGGCATATATACTCAAAACTCAACCGTATTTAAAGTAAAACCATTCCCCCATGAGAAATACAGGATACATCTTAGCCCCTAGAAGAGAAAAATAAGAAACCTATATCATTGCAGAGACCTTAAGAGTTCCGGATTTCAATAACTCACAATATGGCTGTAATATAGCTCTAATCGTACATAAGCTTGAGTCCCCCACGCTGCCTGGTTCACATAAGTTCAGCTCATCACTTTTGTTGTCTTCAAAATTAACATCAATCTTTCTACCAAAAAAGAAAAAATTAACATCAATCTCTGCAAGGTAAGAACCGCACAACGATCATCCGTAATCAATTGGCAAGACTGTTTCACTCTACAGCTTATACAACCATACATTTTCTTATATCAATCAATCTTAGCAAGGCTCATCTTTCTTTTGCTTTCCATCCAGAGCACAAGGATTTACTTCGCTTCCTTCACATAATATTATATTGACCTCCATACTTCTTTCAATATCTCAAATTCAAAATCATGAAATGCAAGAAGAAAATAACTACAACCCAAAGAATTTTGGATGCCCTTGGATATAAAAGTCCACCCTCTGGACAATCCAATTCTCACATTATATTGATACTTCTGAAAAAGTTCACATTAAAAGATTTGTTGATTTCCTCCACATGCACATTGGCCTCCATATCAATTTTGATATCCCAATTTCAAAAACAAAATCCTAAATATGAGAAGAAAAAGACCCAAGAACTTTAAATACCTTCAGATATTAATGGTTTTTTCTTCAAAGGGTCCACTATTAGCTTGATACTTTCTTACAAAGTACACATTGTATGATAATCCACCATTTCCCAAAGAACTCTTGATCAGCCATTCAATGGAAGAGATGTTCACCCTCCTCAGCAAAACCTATTCTAGCAAAAAATTTAGAGAAATCTCCACCATAAAATCACAATGTGTAATATGAATTAAAATTGTATTCCTAAACCATTACCCAGCTATTCAGGACTAAACAACCTCCATGAACTAGATATAGATGGTCAATTGAAACACATATATCGAACAATTGGATCCATAAAAAGACTTTCAGTCCTTGGATGAATTGTCAATCAAAACTTTAGAAGCCAGATTTTATATCCAACCCATAGTTGGAGGGAAGATTGGTCCGAGTTGGGAAGCTCGTTTAGGAAGCCAATTCAATTCGGCTTTAAAGCATACTTCCTGCGTTTGGAAACTGCGGTGAAAGAATTGGGGCAATGAGTGTAGGCTATTTAGGAAAGTAAATAGACGAGCAAGCGTTTAAAGAATTGATTAGGAAATGATCCAATAAGCAAAACTGTGATTTTATTATTGTAAATCCTATGCTATTGGCATTTAATAAATATTTTTTATGAGATATAGTATTCATTTTGTAGCCGAAAAAAAAAAAGATTTAGTATTGAATAAATTCTTTATATTATTTCATTTCATTTCTTTTTTGGTAAAATACATTATTTCATTTCAATCCTATAAAAAAAAACCCAATCCGATTGTATTTATACAAGGTCTTCTATAGTCTGGCTCTAAGATGCCTAGTTATCTACAAAAAAATCTGATGTAATGTAAATCTAAGATATGGCTGGCCCTACAAATAACAAAAGTGGTTTTCATATTGAATTATATGTCATGATTCTTTGTTATCTGCATAGTATAATTTTTAGGCTTTTTTGTTACTTTATTGAATTTATTCACTTTTTCATGAATACTTTATGTATTGCAGTTGTATTTTTTTTATTGTAGATTATTGTTATTTATTTCATAGTAGTAAAAAATTATTGAAGTTGTACTTATTAGTTTTAATCCAAAAAAATAGTTGTACTTATCAGTTGTAGATTTTTGTAATTTACTTCCTATAATTAATCATTTATTACCTATTATTTTATTTTCATTTCCTAGTAACTCATAATATTTTTTCTAATGGTGAAGTCATTTCAAAATTTATCTTTCACTTCCCAATTGCTTTTGGATTGGCTTCCTACTTGCTCTCCAGACGTTTCTTACTAGTTTGTTGCTTCTCGTTTCCCAAGGATTTACTTCTCACTCTTGTAACTATGATCCAACCCTTGAAATTGTAAGAGTACAAAGCATTACTAGAGCCTGAATGCTAACCCACACACACACACTTGCACGCACACACACACACACACACACACACCAAGTTTTACACAATTTTTGTAAACATTATATAGCTACATTTGAATATTGATGTTCAAGAAGCACATTCAGCAGCTTGTGCATTCTAGGGAGTAACATTAGCCCAGAAAAAAAATTCAGTAGCAACTTTTTATACCCACACCAAATTATCCCTGAAACCTTACACCACTGCCTTCACCAACCTTACATATGACAGACCTAAATTCTTCCAAAAACATTTATTATCTCCTCCTATATCCACAGAGCATAACTACAAGATGCCCTCAAGTCCCCTATAATAAAACTTAGATAACTCTTAAACGAATCCAACGATTAAAACCTTGAACAATTTTAGGCATTCAAAAGCGCCAACACACATGATCAATAACTTCCTAATACCATAACTAATAGCGCATTTTCCTATGCAACTGTTAGAAAATAATACAGCAACAAATAGGTATAGTATAAAATACACAAAGAACTATGCTGAGCATTACTTCTGATCATTGGCCAGTGTTATTGAATAATTCAATGACGGGCTATGGTCCTTTTTTTTATACATACACATTAGTGGTTAATTTATTAGTAGGTGAAGACGGGTTTTGAACCCAGGTCAGTGGTAGGACACTCAAGCCATTTAGATTCGAAAACATGTCGCCCCTTCATCTCTCTTTTTAAAGAAAATGTTGATGCTTGGTGAAAAGAGTGTAAGTGTGATGGTAAAGAAGGCTTCAAGTAATTGTAGATTCCACTATGTACTGTAGGCTTCAAGTTATTATAGATTCTACTATGCAGTGGCTTCTTCTTGCCCCTTTCCTCCCCCCTCCCTCTTTGTTCTGGTTCTGGTTTCTCCTTTCTTTCTTCTCCCCCCCCCTCTCTATAAATTTCTCGGTTATTCATTAAAAGAAGAAGAAGAAGAAGGCTTCAAGTTTTCTAAAAACCTTCAATTTGTCAAAAAGAAGCCTATGGATTGGAACAAGTCTACTTTACTTTCAAGAGATTGGATGCTATTAAGGAGAAAATTTGGAGATGGGAATTCGATTATTTCACAAAGTCACGTTCGGAAGAAAGGAAAAATCTCATAACCGGCTTGAATTCTGAAGCGGTAACTAGAATTTTGAAGGGGTACATGTAGAAATTTTGATCAACCTGCTGAAGGAACTTCAAAATTCTTCGAAAAGTTGTTTAAGAATGACTTTGGTTGGCAGCCTCAGGTTGATGATCTTATTTGAACCTTCTCTCCCAGAGAAGGCCTGGGCTCTTGAGGCACCCTTCTCTGAAGATGAGATTAAAGTTCTTGCTTTCAATATAAATAAAGACAAGTCCCCTGACCCACATGGTTTTCAATGGGCTTCTATCAGGTGTGTTGGAGCTCAATTGAAGAAGATTTAGTGTGGCTTTTTTGTGAATTTTATGAAGGGAATATTTCATAAAGGTACTAAGGCATCCTTTATTGCGTTAATTCCAATGGCGCTTATCAACTCAAGAACTTTCACCCCATTAGCCTTGTGGGAAGCCTATATAAAATTGTTGCAAAAGTCCTTTTCCTGTAGATTTGAGTTAATTATGAATGATATTGTTTCAAACACCCAAGATGCTAGGGGCGCCAAATTATGGATGACATTCTTGTGGCCAAAAAAAGAGTGAATGCTTCGCGAAGATTGGATTGGAAAGGTCTTATCTGTTAGATTGATTTGGAGACAGCTTATGACCATGTGATTGGGAGGGTCTTATTTGTAAGATTGATGGGTTTTCAATGCTTCTTGACGGAACTTCTAAAGGCTTCTTTGGTGCTTCTAGAGGGGTGTGGCAGGCAGGCCCCCTCTCGCACTATCTATGTGGCGGACACCTTAAGTGCCCTTCCTTTTAATCCTTGCAGTTTAAGTCAATCTGTTTATTGGTTTTAACGTACAATCAAATGGCTTTGTTATATCCCACTTGCAGTTCACTGATCATACTATTTCATTTGTTAAACAGGTTAGAGATTGTCTGTTGAATCTAAAACACACCCTTATGCCTTTCAAATTATATCTGGTTTGAAAATAAGATAAATCTAGCCTAGCAGGTGTTCATGTGAATGATAATCTTTGCTAGCCTTGGCGGGGTCAAAAACCTTAGTGTAGGCAACATTGGAAAAAGAAATTTGGGGTTGTTAGAGAAGTGGTTGTGGAGATTTTATACTAAAAGAGGTAAATTATGGCAATCATTTATATTCAACAAGTATGGATTGGATTCAAATGGGTGGGATTGCAACCCCTTTGTGAATTCTACATTCTCTTTGCTTTGGAAACACATTGTTAGTGCTCTTCCTTTATTCAGTCCACAGTCCACATACCCAGTTCTTAATTGGTAATGGCTGTAGGGTCAAATTCTAGAAAGATACTTGGTGTGGTAACAGACCTTAATTGAAACTTTTTCCAAAAGTATTCTGACTATCCTCTCAAAAGGATTCCTTCATGGTTAATATTCTCCCAAACTCCCCTTCGGAATCCCTTGGAATCTCTCTTTTTCAAGACCTTTACGAGTGGGAAATCGATTCCATTGCCATTCTTCTCTCTTCTCTTAAGGACATTCGTCTTTCCAATGGTAATCTTGATAGGTGGGTTTGGGCCCTTGATTCCTCCAGGGTATTCTCATCTAAGTCTTTCTTTGAAGGTGTGTGCCAAGGCATGTCTGCAGGTTACCATTTTCCTTATAATAGAATTTGAAATGCTTTAGTTCCTCCTCAGGTGTAGGCTTTTCTTAGGATTGCCTCTCTTTGTTGGATAAATACTATGGATTTACTTGAAAGGAGGTGTCCCAATATGGTGCTATCTTCCCATATTTGTGTTCTATGCATGAAAGTCGGGGAATCTAGTGACCATGTTATGCTTCATTGAATTTTTTTAATATTCATCTGGGCCTTACTTTATGTCTAGAATCTTGTTTTTTGGATAATGCCTTTTTTGTTTGGTGGACCTTATCTGTTAATGGAATGGAGGTTTCTTGGGTCGTTGTGGTAAATGCTTTTGAAATAGGATCCTTCATGGTTTCTGTTAAGGTATTTAGAAGAAAAGAAATAGAACAATCTTTGATGGGACTAGACAGTCCCCAGTGGATGTGGCTGATCTATTCTATTTGAGGTGGCTTCTTGGTTGGTTGTCTCTAAGGCGTTCAATGGATATTCTATCAATGATATCATGAGAGACAGGCCTTTGTGTATTTTACCATTTCCTCATTGTGACTGATTTGTAATTTTCATTTCTACTATTGTATTTCCATCTTGTTTCTCTTGTTCTTTTATCCTTCTCTCTTCCATTTCTAAAAAAATAGTTATTCATTAAAAAAAAATAATAAACAATGTTATAAAGATAAATGAAAGTCCAATAGACGCTGTAGCATATTCTAGAGACCTATAATTTCAGTTTTCAACAGTACATGTTAGCAATCAAAAAGGCCCTACCTAAGCATGTAACCGACCATTTTAGCGCCAAACTGTAAGAAACATTAGCAACAACAACAGCAAAACACATAGGATAGACTTACAAAAAGCTTCCAACTGCCAAGCAGATATAATGATCCCAGTTACTATCTAGCGTGAATTTTGGGATATAAGAAGTCCACTATCCCCTTACATAAAACTTGGTTCACGCAGAGCCACCAAAATACCCTGAATCTCAAGGAAATGACCAACTAAGATGCTATTGCTTTGAAGTAGGAAGCATCAGAGAGATATCTTGCATAATTATAAACAACCACAATATGCACTAAAATCTGGAAATCATAAATTCTTAAAACCCCAAACCGAAATAGTGCGTCTGACGATGACCTCATTCAACATAAAACAATAAACAAAGCCCAGCGTGGATGCTAAAATTCGAATGGACAATGCCAACAATTAACAAGTAGTACACTGCTGTATCACTAAAACTGAAATGGAACTTCAAATAAAAAACTAAAGCAGTTTCTAGTAAAATTAAAAGCCCTAATCCCACAATTTAACCCAAAAAAAAGGAATACGTAACGATCTCAACCATAAACATAACATCAGAACTACAAAAGTCTTTGCAAATCACTCAAAAAGCGAAAAATAACCAACGTTATCAACCAGTTTTCCATTAACTAAAACATAAAGCAAGAGAACAAAAAAAAGGGGGGGCAAAACCTCTCCGACTTCGTCCGCTCTTCCTCTCAACGATACGATTTTTGGAAACGAGCGCGAGCTCCACGACCACCGAACTTCTTCGTCTCACAGCGCCTCGGATCGGCCACGAGAAGGGTCCGGTCGTACCTGACGAGAATATCCTTGATTTCCTTCTTGGATTGCTCGTCCACGTACTTCTGGTAGTAAGCGACCAGAGCCTTGGCGATGCTCTGGCGGATCGCGTAGATTTGAGAAGTGTGACCACCACCGCGAACCCTAATCCTCATGTCGACTCCGGCGAAGCGTTGACGACCAAGTAAGAGGATTGGTTCGTAGGCCTTGTACCGGAGAATCTCCGGCTCAACGAGTTCAATAGGACAGCCATTAATCTTGATCAAACCCCTGCCTCTCTTGCAGTGGGTTACTGCTACAGCAGTTTTCTTGCGCCCAAAACACTGAACTGATTCAACCGCCGCCATTAAGGGAGCTCTCCTTTCTCCTGCTCTCAAAACCCGAATCCTCGACAGGGAGCGAGAGAAATTTGCAGGGACAGTTAGCACATGGAGCCTGTTCGATTTTATATCTGGCGTTTAGGGTTTGGGAAGGACTTATGAGTAATTGACGAAATTGCCCATCTACCAGAACCTATCTAAGGGGAGCTTCTAATGCCACCACAGTTTTTTCTAAGTCTACCTCCTTTTATACCCCTCCCTCAATCCCTCCCTCCCACACCTCCGACACCACTCCCGTGGTTGCAGCACACCCTCCGGCCAACGGTTGCAGCACCCCCCCGACACCCCGTCCTCCTCTCTCTTTCTCTTCCCCTCTCCCGGATTCCCCTCTATCTTTCTCTCTCCCTCTTCCGCACATCTTCTTCCTCTTTCTCTCCCTCCCTCCCTCCCTCTTCTTCCTCTTTCCCTCCCTCTCTCTCTCTCCTCTTCCTTTTCTTTTTTTTTTTCTCCTCGACAAGCTGCGTTCAAACTCACAAGCCAAAATAGGGGTCCCCCTGTTGGGACCTACAGGTCCGAGCAGAGCCCCTACATTTGGAACTCCGAATGGAGAGGCCCTACTCGGACCTGTAGGGGACCCCTGTTTGGGCCTATGAGTCCAAATAGGCTCGCCAGGGAGGAAAAAAACAAGAAGAGGAAGAGGAGAGAGAGCAGGAGAGAAAGAGGAAGAGAAGAGAGAGAGGTGATGTAGAAGAGAGGGAGAGAGAGAGAGAGAGAGGAGTGCGGGAGAGGGAAGGGAGAGAGAAGAGGAGGGGTGCGGGAGGGAGCACTGCAACTGCCAGAGGGGTGAGGGATGGAGTTGGGGGAAGGGGAGTGCAGTGCGGGAAAGAGGGAGAGAGAGAGGAAGATGAGGTGCCAGAGGTGCGCTGCAACCGCTGGAGGGGAGCTGCACCGTTGGAATGGTTGCCAGAGGTGTGGGATGGAGGGGTATTAAGGAAATTTTCTTTAAGTGAGGTGGGCTAAAAAAAAACTGTGGTGGAAATAGAAGCTCCCCTATCTAAATTCTTTTCATGGCGTGGGCTTGGATTATGACATTGGACCACTGCGATGGGTAAAGGCTTAGATCTAAAGGCCCATTTCCTAGTTGGGCAGGATCTAAAGGCCAAGCCCATTTTCAATGCTTTTATGGTAGTCAAGTATGTAGATAGGGGTGCAAATTATTTGATTATTATCATTACCACAAAAAAAATTATTTGATTATTATCTGTATCGATCCGTATTCGTGTCCATAAAAGACAAAAATAGATCCATCATCCATGTGTATCAAATTCGAATAGATATTCATTCTCTTATAAAAATATCCAAATATATATGCTCCTTAACTCAAATGGAAAGAACAGCCGAAAAGAGAAATTAAGGGGAAACTGAAAACCCTAATCCACTACCACATAAAGAAGAAAAAGAAGATGAATAATTGGCATGTTTCATTGAAGCTTCATCATTGTTTCTTGTATTTTTTTCCTATCTGAATCTATTTACCATTTTCGGTTTAGATATTGGTATATTGTTACAACAAAGCCTGTTTATTGGATATAACTGTATTCGTATATAATATTTGGCTAAGTAAATGAATATGAATATGGATCATATTTTAAGTACCCGTGTTCATATCCCATATCAGATATTTGGTTAAATAAGCAGATTCGAACACTGATATGCAGCATATGCCAATACCGATTCGTATTCAGTTTGTTTCCATCTCTATATGTAGGAACACTTCACTCACTTGTTGTGTTTGACTTTCCAATTAACCTAACCATTTATATTTGTACTGCCAATACCCCAGTGGTCAAGATCTCATTTTGCCAATGCCCTGGTGCCAAGTTCAGGTGATTGTGGCATCATCCTTTCATAGTGAAGTTTAGGGGTCAAATCCCCTCAGTTGAAAATTTGTAGTGCATGGGTTTTGTTGATATATATGTATGATTGTCAAGTAGCTCCTACTGGCTAGATTAAATAAATAAATAATTAGGGGACTGCTGCATAGTTCTTCCAAGAGGAGGCTAAGGGTCAAATCCCATTGGAAGCATTTATGCTGCCTCTCCTTCCCTGGTGTGGATCCCATGCACGAAATGAATGTTCTGTCTAGGATTTGGTGTCCAAGACACGAAGGGACTTCAAATGGAATAAAATGGGTCAGGATTAGATGAATGTTCTCTCTCTCTCTCTCTCTCTCTCTCTCTCTCTCTCTCTCTCTCTATATATA
>JAOXJP010034863.1:0-16664 GCA_025762735.1 Platanus orientalis
CCCCCCCCCCCCCCCCCCCCCCCCCCCCCCCCCCCCCCCCCCCCCCCCCCCCCCCCCCCCCCCCCCCCCCCACAACTCTTCCTAGTTTGTTTTCTTGAATGACTGAAACATACCTGCTCTCCCAGAGTTCGTTCTTTGGTAGTTTAGGATATATTGGAAATACTTGTATCTATAAGCTTGAAAACACTTTTTCTCTGATAGCTTTGTAACCATCAGCATTCAATTTTATAACAGGAATTATTAGCCCTTGAAGAGAAGATGGGTACTGTGAGCACTGCCCTTACAGAAGAAGCATTGTCAAACTGCCTTAAGAGAAGCTTCTACAGTCCTGCACCTTCAGATGTGGGGAATATGGGTTGTGGAGATGATGTCAAATGCAGTATTTGTCAGGTTCTTATGACTATTCAACTTTAGCAATCGTGGTAGATTAATGCTCAATTATTAATGAAAAAGGTTTTCTTCTCTCCAATTGTGATCAAGGTGGCAGTTTGAATGAATGCTCATGTCTTCACCTTGATCTCTGATCTGCTTATGTTGGAAGATTTGGTAAAGCTCTTAAGAGCAATTCCAGATTCTTCTCTGGTGTCATATTTTTTAAATGACCATCCAGAGGAATGTATTTGATGGGTGGATGGTTATGATTGTCCCATCAGGCAACGTTGGCTGGTTCAAGGTTGTCTTTGGTGTCTGGGAAACCCCAACTCAATGAATCTGGTTACATATGGGCTGAAGCCTTAGGCAATTCAACACTCTAGTGTGGCTATATATTAATATGTGAATCATATGTGTGTGTGGAAGCCTTAATAGAAAATGCTTTAATTGTAAAAGAATGTGAGTTGAAGTCACAACAGCAAAACTCAACCTGAGTTTCATTAGGTTAAAGTATATTAGGCATACTTGGGCTTGGATTAAGCACCTTGGGTTGATTCTATGGTTGGGCTGCATTATGTCTAGACTGTTCAGTTCTTTAGGGTTATAGGCTTGATTGGCCCTGAACCCAACCCATCAGTTTGCATCCCCTAATCCATATGCCATCATATAACCGCTTTATTTTTTGGTCTTTGGTATTTGCAGGAACAGTATGTTGAGGGAGATGAGGTGGGTAAGCTAGGTTGTGAACATCCATTCCATGTGGTCTGTATTCAGCAGTGGTTGCGGCGAAAGAATTGGTGTCCAATCTGCAAGGCTCTGGCAGCACCCTCCTAATCCCTTCATGCAACCAACAATCAGACATGGTTCGACTCTTTCTGTACAATCCCGTGCACATTTCTCCCTATGCTTCATACTCCTTTCACTCTTTCTGTACATATTACATTGCCTTCGTCATCACCAAATAAGCCACTTTCTTCAGAACCTTGTGTTCACCAACGCTTCAAGTGGGAAAACTGTCTGCCTTTGAAAACCTTCAATGAAAATGTTTATAAAAGGCTGCTGTTCTTAGTAACATCTGTTTGGTGTGATAAACTCGGTCAACTGATCCTTGTGATCAAGGAAATGAAAACGAAAGCCACCATTAAAACATACACCTGTTACTTGGAAAACCCAACAAAAGAGTTGATTTTGATGCTGATGGGACATTCTTGATGATTGAAGGAAGAATCAACAGGTCGTTTTTCAAGGAACATGGTTGTAAATTCTATTATATTTAAATCTCTAAATCAATTGTCATGACCTTAAAGCCCGGTCTGGTTTCCTTGAATTGTATAGAAAAGAAAAGAAAAGAATAGAAAATAAAATCCCACAAGAAAAGGAAAGAAAAGAATCATGAGAAATACATGAGAAAACCAATCTTTCATGGCTACCAGATAGCTTAAAAGTGATTTCTTGAGAAAATTTTGTCATGAGAAAACATTTTCATGGCAACCAGACAGGGGTTAAGGGGATTCTTCGTATTTCAAATCATATAATGCTCAACAGGATTATAACTTTCTGAGGGTGTTTGGATGCATGTGCTATCCTTGGTTAAGGCCATATGTAGGTGATAAACTTCAGGCGTGATCTAAACGCTGCATTTTTATGGGTTCCTTGTCCAATGCCAAAGGCTACCGCTGCTACGATAAAGATTCAGGATGGATATTCATTAGTCACCATGTATTGTTTTGAGAAGATGAATTTCTTGCGACTTCCGTGGATTTATAGGTACCCAACATTCCTACTGCTCCGTTAATTGGTATGGATCCAAGTTTCTCATTTGCCTTGCCTAAATATACTACATTGTCAATCATACCAACAGTTGCTGCTCACTCAAATAAATCTGGGTCTTTGATCAGAATCAGCAAACTCGAAGTCCAATTCTTTCGTTTGATCAGAATCAGATAACCACCTCATCATTGCCGCACCTGCCCTCAAATCAAATTGATGATTCCTTATCTCAACCTTTGGATGAGGATATATCTCTAACACTGCTAGATTCAAATTCTTTTATTAATGACCAAATTATGCACGAGCCTAATTATCTTACTTCTAATGATGCTGCTCCACTGTCCGATAACTTACCAAATTGTCAACCCTTAGATCAAATCACTATTCAGTCATCACCTTCACCTGATTACCCATATTCACCATCTTCCCTACCCGAACATCGAGAAAATAACCCGAATACAAGTTTGGATAATTCTATTGCCGTCTCTGTTCCAATAACTCATATTTTTCCCAAAACATCATCTATCAACATTCACTCTATGGTGACTCACCTCAAACATGGAATCGTCAAACCTACAAATTTTTTTTTTCCTACAAGCTCAACAGATTGTTGAATCTGAACCACTTGGCTATAAAGAAGCAGCTTTGTCTTCAAATTGGTAAAGAGCGATGCAAGATGAGTTTGATGCTTTAAAAAACCAAGGAACATGGAAGTTGATTCCTCCTGATGTCTCTTACCATATATTGGGTTGTAAATGGGTATATAAGTTAAAGTGAGATGTATATGATAATATAGCCTGGTATAAAGCAAAACTTGTAACAAATGATTATAATCAACAGCCTGGTGTCGACTTTCATGATACGTTTAGCTCAGTTGTTCAAATGTCCACTGTTCACCTTATTGTGTTTATATCGCTGCATTTTGGTTAAAAGATTCACCAATTGGATGTGAAAAATGCATTTTTACATGGTATTATAATTAAGAATATCTATATGGCTCAGCCTCCTGGTTTTGTTGATGCACAACATCTAGATTATGTATGCCATTTACAAAAGGCAATTTATGGGTTGCGTTAAGCACCAAAGGCATGGTATGCTCATTTTTCCAGTTTCTTAGTAACACATGGATTTACAATATGCCACACGGACAACTCCTTATTTGTGTGCCACTTCTTAAACACTATAACAATTATTATAGTTTACGTTGATGTCATACTCATCATAGGTAACAATACCACATACATTGATAGTCTATTAACAGTTTTGCATAACCAGTTTGCGATGCGAAATCTTGGTCAGCTAAACCATTTTCTGGGAATAGATTTTATCATCCTTCTATAGTTATTGTATCACAAGAAAAGTATGCTCCTACTATGCTTGAAAAATTAGGCATATTATCCTGTAAACTAGCACCCACACCAGTTTCTACACACAAGGCTAATCCATTGTTATATGATCCGTTGTTTTCAAATCCCAAATTTTATAGAAGTATAGCTGGGGCATTTTAGTAAATTATTGTTACAAGGCCTGATATGGCCTATGCTGTCAAATGGGTTTGCTAGTTCATGCATGAGCTGAAAGAATCCCATTATAAGGCTATTAAAAGGATACTACACTATCTTAGAGGCACAACTCTTTAGAATAAAATATTCTCTTAGACCGCTTTTATTACATGCGTACTTTGATGCTGATTGGGCTGGAGATTAGATAGACAAAAGATCTACAAGTGGGTATTGTTTATTTCTAGGGCCAAATCTTATTGTTTGGTCTGTTAAGAAGCTGACACTGTTTCTAGGTCATCAACAGAGTTTGAGTATCGTGCTTTAGCATTGATTGTAACTAAAATTTGTAGGGTTAAGATGTTATTAGCTGAATTAAAGATAATAATATCTGCACTGCCAGTTATATGGTGTGATAATAAGTCTGCAATTTCACTATCTTCTAACTCAGTCTTTCATTGTTGTACCAAGCACATACAATTGGATTGCTACTTTGTGCAAGAAAAGGTGTTACTAAACTTTTTGAATGTCCAATATATTCCATCTGAAGAGCAACATACAGACCTTACAAAGCCTTTATCAGTGCAAAAATTTCAATTTTTTCCTTCCAAACTTAAAATATTTCCAATATTGAGTTTGAGGGGGGATGTTAAGCAAGACGGTTAAGTATAATTGTAATTGTATATGTAGCAGAATGAGTGGTTAGTAATTGTATAAAATTTGTTAAATTGTAATTGCATTCTTAATATAAATAGAGGAGAGAACACCTTAGAGGAGGCATTGAGTGCATTTGTTCTTTCATCTTTCTATGAGTTTTCTCTGTGTGTGTTCCTCTTTACTATAGATGTAACACTTCGTGTTTCACCTAAAGGGTAAAAATGTAATTTTATCCCCATGAGGTTATAATTTTCCTTTTACATATTTATAAAGAAGTTATAGTGGTTTATGAACCCCTTGGACCAATTTAGAAGTATAAAACCCAAGTTGGACCACAAACTATTCAAGTTCAAAAGTTATTATAATTTTGTAATTTTGGTAACTTTTCGAGTCCACTGATACCAATCCCGAGTAAATTAAAGGCTAAGTCATATCTTGTTGGAAAGGTCTTCAAGTCTTCTCTTCAATGTGATAAATGGTGTCCAATTTGGAGTTTTTGTAGGAAAAATCTGGGCAATTTAGGGTTGTGCAGGCCGAGTGCCGCAAAGATCACTCGGGCGTCTGAGGTGTACAACTTGGGGCGCCCTAGGGTTGTGGGGGCACCTCAGCTCCTGAAGGTTGAGAAAAATTAACCCAAAATTGCCTCAAAAGGTGATTTTGTGACATGACACTTGCTTATTGGTTTCTCGAACATGTGGTATCTTATCATGGATAAGTTATAACTCTAATAACACCTCAATTAGGTCATTTTACTTATTAAAACAAAGATGAAAAGAGTTATACAGATTAGGGAAATTTATTGAGCAAAGTGTGGAGTTCTTCCTCACTTGGATAAGTTTTACTCTAAACTTTAAAAATATGCTGAGATAACTTGTTTTTTTCCTAGATTTTCTTTCTTTACTTAATTTATGATAAACTTAATCATTTTACAGGAGTTAGAGGGAAGAGGAAATAGGTTTTGAAAGGATTTGGAGCTTAGGCAAGGAAGAAACTAAGATTTGGAGAGTTTACATACTTGGTGTTCTATTCCTTTGGATTCTTGTACTTTTATTCATTGGTATTCTTTTTTTGGATGGAATCTTAGTTTCCCATCATTTGATTTATTTCATCTATAAAGTTTGACAAGTTTCCTTCACTTGATGTCTAGATTTATGATATTTTGAGTGAATTTTCATACATAGTGTACAACTCCTTTGTTCTCCTATTGATTTTTTCATTGTTGTTCCTTGTTTTATTTAGTATTTTGGTTTCTACATCACTTGATTGTTAAATCTTTGAAGTTTTGCAAGATTTCATCCCTTAATTACTAAGTTTATGAGATCTAGAGTGAGATTTTATACATGATGTGCTCATCCTTTGCCTTCTTGTCATTTTATTAATTTATAATCTTCACTTTAGTTAAGATATTCATTTTTTCATTTATTGGAATGGTTTGTTTTTAAGGTTTAGAGTATTTCCTTCATCTAAACACTAAATCCAAACACTAAAAGCACATTCCATAGAACTATTTCTTTCATTATGCCTTGGTAGGACCCTTGATTACATGGTTTTTTGGATTCTACAAGTGTATTACTAACTCTATTCCATTTTAAGCATGTGTTAGTTAAGATTTACTCATTCTCTTTATTTGTTATCATGAATTTATTGAAATCCTAACTTTTTTTCTATTATTGAATATGAGAAAGTTAGATTCTTGTGACATTAAAAAAGAAAAAAATGATTTTTAATCTATGTGCTTGAGATTGCCTGGATTTCTCCATACTTGAGATTCCTATTCATATCATTATTGCTAGTTGGTAGTCTCTTCTTATTTGATTGGTTCCAAGTTGTGTTGCTTAACCTATTTCACATGCTAGTTGGTTTTTAATGTTATTGTTCTGCTTCCCACTCAATTATATCCACTTAGATCCAATCCGATGAGCTTTATATTAGCATCGTTGCATTTACATGTCTTGATTAAAAATCTTATCTTATTGTTAGCTTTGAAAAGTTAGAAGAAGAATTCCAAGCAATTGGTTTTGGTATGAGTATTAGTTATTACTTACTGGTTTGGATAAGAGGATTTGGTTTGAGAGGCATTTTCCCACATGTGTGTGCCGGAAGAGTTATCCCACATACATTGCACTCATCCTTGGGAGGCATTGTCCGACATACGTGTGCCGAAGGGGTTATCCTACGTGTATTGCATTCATTAAGGGAGGTGTTTTCTCTAAGTATATTGAAAGGAGGTGTTTTCCATAAATAAATATATTGAAGGGAGATGTTTTCCCTAAGTATATCGAAGGGAAGTGTTTTCCTTAAGTAAGTATATTAAAGGGAGGTGTTTTTCCATGGATCATAAAGTAATGGTATGGACTCGAGGTATTTTTTGACCTAATCACCAGGCGACATTAATAGGTGAAGATAACATTAAATGCCCACTAGTTCTGTTTGAGATTTTAGTTTTGTCAAGGACCCTACATGAGTCATATGAGATTTTGTCGGAGTCCTTATGTGGGCTTATCCGTTAAATTTGTTATGAGACATTTCGACAAGGATTAATTTGGAGACCCTACATTAGTTGAGTTGGTTTTAATCCGATGTGTGTTTTGTTAGAAATCTTTCTTGGATTATATTGGTTTAAGATCTACATTCACTATAACAAAAATAGTTTTTAACAACACATTTTTTGGTAGCATTTTTGTAAAAAGGCTGCCTAAAGTGACTAGTACATAGTGCTTACTAGAAAAAATGTTATGAAAAAATAATAAAAAATACATGACGTTTTATAAACACTGTACAAAAGTAAATAGACAACGTTTTTAAAAAACGATGCTTATTTTAAATTTATGCAGCGTTTTTAAACGTTGATAAAAAAATTGTAAGTTTTATTAAGCACTAGCGCAACAAGAACATATATAGTGCTTTTTAAAATGCTTTATAAACTCAAGTATACTACGCTTTTAGAAACCCTGTATAAACAAAAATATCTCCCAGCACTTTTTCTATTCCCGCATTATTTTACCTCCCTACAGAAGAGCAAATAAAATGGGTTTGAAGAAATCTGCGAAGGGAGCTCTTCTGTGAGGTCTAGGGCTTTGATCGTCTTCCCCCTTCCTCCCTCCCACGTCTCTCTTCCCCTCTCTCCCTCCCACATCTCAGTTCCCCCTCTCTCTCCCGTGTCTCTCTTTCCCTCTTCTCTCCCCTGCGTCTCTGTTTCCCCTCTCCCTTACGTCTCTCTTCCCCTCTCTCTCCCATGTCTTCCTTTCCTGCCTTTCCTGCGTTTCTCTTCCCTCCCTCTCTCTTTAGCGTCTCTCTTCCTCTGTCTCTCTCCCATGTCTCTCTCCCATGTCTCTCTTCCCTTTCTCTCTCTCTCTCTCTCTCTCTCTCTCTCTCTCTCTCTCTCTCGTGTTTCTCCATTTCTATTATGCTCTCTTCCTTCTCTTTTTCCCTTCTTCATTTCTCTCTCTCTCTCTCTCTCTCTTCCTTCACCCTGGTGCTGTTTTCACAGTTCTCATGAAATTCATTCTCACCTAATTTTTCCCCCTTCCCGGCATGGGTTCTAATAGTGTGAGCTTATCTGAACTTGAAGTGGGGTGAAAAATAAAATTAAAAAGGGGGAGGATTGTTTGGGATGTAGGGCGAGGGAGGGGGCAGAGCTTAGGCATTTGGTCTGCGAACAACTTAGCAAACCCTCCTTTTCTTAGCTCCTTCGGTCTTTCTCCTGTCCCCGATTTTTCCGGGCCTCTTCCTTTGTCCTTAATCTTTTCTCTCTTTCCTTCATTTCTCCGGCGACTTAGCCGGGGAAATACTACGCCGGGAGTTGCAGAGCTGCTCGTTCTTAACTTTCTCGTAGAATCAAGGTTTCTTTTTTGTTTTCTTAATTTATTGGTTTAGGAAATTTTGAACTTGCGTGGAAAATCAAATTTGATTTTGATTACTGGGTGAGATTTGGAGGTGTATCGTTCGGAAACCTGAGGTAGTAGGTTCTGATTGTGACGAGCTTAGCTGAGAAGTTTCGAGTTATTGATCTTGCGACCTCTGTCTTTCTGTATTCTACTTACTTATCAGCTGAGAGAGCTACTGTGAGCTGTTACGAGTTTGGATTTTAAGTTTGCTCCTGAAACGTCTTCCGGTTGCTATACTTTGGCGGGAAAAACATCATAAAAACGAATTCTGGCTGAGATCCGAAGTCGTTTCTTCACCGGTAAAAGGATCAGGTAGAGTTATTCCAAATCTTCTGTGAGGGGAGTCGTGAGAGAGAAATTGCCGGAATCCGTACAATGAAGACGTCGGCGAACGGTGCAGCGGTGATGGCCACCGCGAATCCCTGCCCAGGTAAATTTAATTTCAGAATATATTGTGGATTTCTTCTTGAATTCTCTTCGTTTTATTCTTTGCTTATTAAATTATTATATGTTACCGCGATTGGTTGCAGGTGAGAGTAAGAGCATCAACCCTGAACTATGGCACGCGTGCGCCGGACCACTCGTCACGTTGCCGCCGGTCGGAAGCCTCGTCGTGTATTTCCCGCAGGGCCACAGCGAGCAGGTGCGTGTTAGGGTTATGCTACCATGCGCCTTATTGGTTACACTGGTTAACCTTCGCCTTCCCTTTATTTTCTGAATTAGTGGAAGACTTACACATGGTCAGCTGGAATTTGAGAAATATTTTATAAAATCGCATTCATTATTCATACTTGCGAAGAAAAACTGGAAAAAAAATTTTAAAATTGACGGTGGCTACTTTGCGCCGTTGGTGCCGAAGGTGGTGGTAAAAGAGGGATGATATAAAGTAGCTTTAGGTTAGGTTTTATCTGCTATATTGCGCCGTAGCGGTGAAAGGTGTTGCCGGTTAACTTTTTCCGCTCTTGGAAATTTTTGAATATTTAAATTACCATTTTGCCCTTAGCTAGATAATATGTTGATTAATTAATCTAATTCGGAATTCTATATCTAGTTTTCATATAAATTGTTTCTTTTAATAATACCATTTTTTGAGACAAAAAATCAGACTTTCTTAACATTTTTTTTTAATGCTTTTATGGTTTGCCGTTAAAAATATTTAGATACTTTTTTTCTGAATTTTCATATTATTTTCCATTTATTTTTGTTTGTTATTTTCTCAGGTGCTTCTTCAACCAAAAGGAATTACCTCCATGCATTTTCTTATTTTTATTTACACTTTTAATAATCCACCATGAGATTCTTCTGTTTTGGAACTAATACTAGTTTTCAAATTCTTACAATGGACTTTAAATGTGACTAATACTAAACAATGGAATCTACCCTAGATTATTGAAGAAACTGCATGAATTTATCAATTCTCTGTTATTATGTCTTGCATGAAAAGGTAAATTTGTTCTAAGGTTTGAATTTTTTTTTTTTAACTTGGTTATTTAAATATTATGCATAAAAGTTATTTATCAAAAATCGAAAAGTTGAATTTTTTAGTGTGTTATCACTTTCAGCACTGACTTTTACCCACTCACAGCTTCTTAATTCTCTCTACAGATTTAGGAAAAAATTGTTCGACTTTTATTATCCAAAAAAATTGTTCAACTTTATATGTTTTTTTCTTAGTTCTTTCAGGGTGTTCATGTAGTACTTGAAACTGTTGTTCAACTTTGACCCTGAACAGTGTGGAGATGAAACTGGTAGTTTGAATCAGGAAACCTAAACCCAATATGTGTTGAAATTCATGTAGTACTTGAAATGAACCATTAGATTGTTCATCTTTATTTACTTTTCATAATCACTTTTGTGGGAAGTTCTTAGAAAAAAGAAATTCTATTTTCAGGTTGCAGCATCTATGCAGAAGGATGTAGATGCCCAAATCCCAAATTACTCGAATCTTCCCTCCAAGCTTATATGCCTTCTTCACAGTGTTACATTGCATGTAAGCAACTAATTTTATCTGTTTTTCCTTTCTTTCTTCCTAAGTATTTTAATAGCAATGAGATTTTAATCTTGCAGTAATTAATCGTTTATTTTTTTTTTATGTTTGATTTTCTAGGCAGATGCAGAAACAGATGAAGTCTATGCTCAGATGACACTTCAGCCAGTTTCCACAGTAAGGACACCTCTAAGAATAGCTTAAGAATCATAATTTCTTAACAGAATGATTTTTCAAACCTATGTATGTATCTACTTGAATGCATATTCTTGTAAGTGAAGATGTCAAAGACAATTATAGAAAACAAATAAAGTATAACATCGATAAGAAAGAAAGAAAAAAAGGTTACTGAAAATTTAGCATGAATTTCTGTCTAGAAAGTTTAAAAACTTAATAAGAAAACTTAGTCAGCAGGTTTTAAACTGGCTGGTTAAATTGTGACTGGTATGCTTTGCATCTCTGCTATCATGCCATTAATAATCTCTGTTACTCTATTCAGCAAAAATAAAAAATCTCTCTCTCTCTCTCTCTCTCTCTCTCTCTCTCTCTCTCTCTCTCTCACACACACACACACACACACACACATCTCCAAGTATCCACTAAATATTTATTTAAGAGTTACTCTCTAAAAAGAATCCAATCAATTGTTATTAAGAATTTATTTTATTAAATCACACTCACTTCTACGACCAAATCTATATTTCCCTCATTATTTTCAAATAAGAATATAATTAATTTAAATCAAAATTTTAATGTCTCTATTTGAAAAAAAATTCCTAAAATAATTCCCATCCCTAAAGTCTCTCTCCTCCCCCCCCAATCTCACTTTTAGGAAATTTAAAATAATCCAAATATTATTGAAGAAAATAACAATCATATAATATAAATCAAGGTTCAAAATTTCAACTTTGATGAATATTGCCCTCAAGGGGTTTATGAAAATTTCAGGGAAATTTCGATGTTTCATTTCAAAATATTTGAAATTTAAAAAAAAAATTGAGATGTGTGTGTGTGTGTGTGTGTGTATTAAATATAAGGTCTTCTCAAAATATAATATAATAAAGTGATAAGGTTGATAAGATGTATCAATGATATAAATGCTTATATGTATGAGTATCACAATCTATCAAAAGTTACACATTTTATAAGGGAATCTTGGTAAATACATGAAGTTACAAATTTTATAAGGGTATCGATGCGGGACCATACCATGCTAGGAAAACGAAGTTGGAAGACCATCGATAGTCTTCCATGGAATGTCTAGTAGTATTAGTGGTTTTACATGCAATAAGGCCATTAGAGCCAAATTAGAAAGATAATAGAAAGTTTGGATTAAATTAGGAGTATTCTAGGAAATTTTCATAATTTGTTAGTATTTTTTAGGGTTTTTAGGCTAATCCCGTTTTTTATGTTTAGCCTACTATTTCAAAGGTCAAAACTTGTCATTTTGGCTTGATTTTGGTGTCATTAGATAGGTTATTCATTACCTTTCTAATGAGACTAAGATTGTACAAATCTGAGGTGATTTAGAAAAGTTATGACCAAATTACTAAGGGGGTATCAGAAAAAACGGGAATACTGTTTTTTTAGAAACTCTTAAGTTTAAGTAGTTTAGACTTTCAGAAATTTTATGTTTTGGAAAATCTAGGAATTACGAAAACTTGTACAACAAATTATTAATGTTTTTTGCAAGTTTAGGATTTTAGAAAGTGCTTTAAGAAGTTTTAAATGTTAGAATATTTTCTATTTTTTTTTATTAAGTTCCAAATATTTTAGGATGTAAGCCTATTTTAAAGGCACCACTATGCAATAAAATACAGATGAAGATGAATATTTGAAAAGAAGACACATGTGTGTTGAAGTGGGTGTGGCATCCCAAGTTTTCTCTCTCAACCCCTCACGTGAGGTGAACATTCTATCATCTTTCTCTCTTTATCTCTCGTATCATCTCTTTTTCTCCAATAACATCTTCTTTCTTTCTTGTTTATTTTTCCTGTGGACTATTGTCCCACATCAAATTTGGCATCATAAAATTCCTTCAGAAGCTGCAAGGTTGCCCCAAATCTTTTTTGGAGTCTTTTAGAAAAGGTTATGTAAGCCTGAATCATAGTCTATACTATAAAATACACTATCTACCATGGAGGATGAGTATACAATGGACATTCAAAAGCTTAAAAACACTGTAAAGGACATTCAGAGTAATGTGAAGGATATACAAGCACAGATGGCGGAGATGCAAAAGACTCTCAGTATGATTGTTGCCAGATTACCTCCACAAGAATCTTCTAATGCAGCCCATCAAACACCAATCTAGGATAGAGAAGATTCTCAGGCAATTCTTCCTCCTCTACAGTAGTCCCATAGTGTACAAGGTGCAAGAACATCACAATAGTTTCAACATGAAGAAGATCCACATAAGGAAGATTCGTCAAACGAGCAATCAAGTTCGGAGGAATTCGCTTCTCAAGATGAGTCACCAATTAACGACAAGATTGAAGGCAAAGTTGAGGACAAGGAGGAATATATGGAGGAAATCAAGTTGCAATCTAAGGGATCAAGCTTGCTTTAAGAAGAACCTATGTTACATTCCTTTATGATGAATTCAAGGTTGTTGCGCCTACAAATTGAAGACCCTCAACTTGAAGTATACATCCATGAAGTTGAGTCTTCCACCATAATAAGTTCGTGGTCGAACTTATTCAAATCCAGGGAGTATGATGCGGGAGCAGACCATGTCAAGAAAAAGAAGTTGGAAGACCATGGATAGTCTTCCATGGAATGTCTACTAGTATAGCCTTATTTTTCTGTTACTTTCCTATTTTAAAAGCTTTAATTAGTAGTAATACATGTAATAAGGCCTTTAGAGCCAAATTAGAAAGTTGATAGGAAGCTGGAATCAAATTAGGTGTTTTAGGAACTTTTCAGAACTTTTTAGTATTTTTTGGGTTTTTTAGGGTAATCCTATTTTTTATGTTTAGCCTATTACTTCAAAGGTCAAAACTTGCCCTTTTGGCTTAATTTTGGTGTCATTATATAGGTTATTCAGTTACCTTTCTAACAAGACCAATATTGTGCAAAATCCGAGGTGATTTAGGAAAGTTATGACCAAATTACTAAGGAAGTATAAGAAAAAACGGGAATAAAGTTTTTTCAGAAAGTCTTAAATTTTAGTAGTTTAGACTTTAGGAAATTTAATGTTTTGGAAAGTCTAGGAATTACAAAAACTTATACAACAATTTATTAATGTTTTTAGCAAGTTTAGGATTTTAGAAAATGCGTTTTAGGAAGTTATAAAGTTTAAAATATTTTCATTTTTTTAGAAAGTTCCAAATATTTTAGGATGTAAGCCTATTTAAAGGCACCCTCTATGCAATATGATCCAGATGAAGATGAATATTTGAAAAGAAGACACGTGTGTGTTGATGTGGTTGTTGTATCCCAAGTTGTCTCTCTCAACCCATCACGTGAGGTGAGCATTCTACCCTCTTTCTCTTTTTCCCTCTTTTTTCTTTTTTTCTTTACTTGCTGCAGAAAATTAATATTTGTCTTTTATTTTCATCTCTTTGATCCTTATTTCCTTTGTATCCTACATCAGTATCTTGGTAAATACTTGGAGTTAAAGAACGGTGTTATAGTTTAAATAAATAAAAGATAACCCAACCCATTTCACCCATCGATTGGACATTGGAGAGGAGAGACTAAAAGAGACAAAAGGGAGAGGAAGAGGGAGAGAGAAGAAGGGGGTTGGGACTTACCACTAGTGACAAAAGATCATGACAATGAAAGGTGAAGAGATGGCAACGTTTGGTGGTGAGAGTACCGATAAGGTTTTCTTTTTTTCTTTCTTCTTCATTTTCTTTCTCTTCTTTATTTTATGCGATTTAGACATGACCATAAATGAAATTTTGATATATTTCGAGAAATATCGAAAAAAAAAAAAATTATTGAAATTTCGGGTGAAATTTTGACAAAATTTGGGAAAAAAAGATTCCCTATGTTATTTGTTTTGACCCTACAAATTTTTTTTCTTCCAAAATTTCATCAAAAATTTGAACCATGATATAAATACACCAATTATACTTGCTATATACTAGAACAAATATAGTAATATATATCAATTATTATCTAATATTTATAAATAACTATACAATAGTAGTCATAATAGTAGTAGTAGTAGCAGCAGCAGTGGTTGCTACTAGTTGGGATAAGGCTTAGTTGAGATGAGTTGACTTGTATGATATCAAACATATTAAAGAAATCACTCAGGAATTATTGACACCAATTATGTGGTAAATCATATTTACATTTACCATAGCTTGAACAAACCACAAGTCCATACTATATCCCCATCAATTTACCGGGAAAAAAAAATTATTGTATCTTCATGTAAGTACAAGTATTTCCAAATCACTTCATTACTGCTTCCTGATTGCTTTCTCAATCATTTCCTTCTTGCTCTTCAATTGCTTCTTAATAATTTCTTGTTTCTAGTTTCCAAAGGATTTATTGTCTCGCTTCCCACTTCTTGCACTGGTAACTATGGTCTAGTGTAAATTGCTCATCTATATCCTCAGGTGCTACATGTCAAAAAGGTGTCAAGGATAATGTGCCTAACAAGGGTATTTTGGTAAATACATAAGGTACTTGACCTCATGTGTAATTAACAAAATGCCAGTACATTTTCAAAATTTCCATTTTCTCTCTGGTAAGTAGGTGGAAAATACTACTAATTTGCAGGGTACAGACACAAGGGGACATCAACCACCTTTCAAGTTCTGGCGATTGGTTTAACAGGTGTGATCATATCTCTCTAGTCTACTGAATATGCAATTCTATCAAATGCAACCGACAAAACATCGAATAATATAGTGGATCTACTAAGCTCCAAGGGGCATTCACACAGGATATGTAAAGGGTTCGATCCCACGATTCATTCTTTGGGAATTATGGAAGGGGTGGAACTGGAGGAGATAATCAAGCATGAGGTTGATTATAAAAAGCATCTGGGACTGGTTGAAGGTTTTTATAACATTAAACATTCAAGCAATAATGTACGTATTTGGAGATACTATTGATTACTTGTTGTAATTTGGAGTTGGTAGAGTAGTGCTTATTCATGTCTTACAAATTAGATAGTCTTGACTCTTGAACCTCTCCAGGTCTTTGGAAGTTAAGCACAGATGGCATGCAGAGAGAATCCAGGCACTGGAAGTACAGAAGATGTGATTAGAGATGAAGTAGGTAATCTGATTCTCACATTTGCTCACTTATATGGTGATTCTTGCACAAACCTGTGGTGGAAATGAAGCCTATGTTGGATGCTGCAAGATTCTGTAAAGAATTGAACCTCAACAAGCTGATAATAGACTGGTTCTCGAGTTTAATCAATTTCATTAATAGGAAAGCTACAGTGCCATAGCAACTTTGGTACTTGGGTCTACCTTCTTAAGTGTAAAAGTGAAGTGTCTTTTGTTTTTGAAGACTTTCAAAAGATGACAGTTACTCAGTTTGATGCAAAACTTTGTATTCTTCGCTCTGACAATGAAGATGAATACATGTTCAGAGAGCTTTCTTCTTCATTTAGTGAGTCTAGTATTATTCATTAAACCACCTGTACAAAATGAGGCGACAAAGAGAAAAACCATCGTCATCTTGAGAGTTGAGATACCTTTTGGTTTGAAGCTCTTCTTATTGCCACCTACTTGATGAATAGGTTAGACTCTTGTGTACTAGCTTTTTAAATCACAAATCGAATTTCTCTCTTCATCTTCTCAATTGTTTCCTCTCCCTCCAAAGACCTTTCGTTGCATTTTTTTTATGTCGAAATCTGACCACTAAACTAGATTGATGCAACAACCTATGATACAACAACAACATTCGTTTTTTATGGTCAATCCCACCTTAAACCAATTTCCAAACAGCCAAAACAAACCTAGCATCCAAACAACCCATCTAAGTTATCTTAACCCAATCCCAATCAATCAGCCCATGATCCATTTACCTAGCCCATTTACCAATTGCCATGATACATAACACATTTATCCATGATCCATGACCAATTTACCCATGCTCCATGTACTCATGACCCACATATCCATTTACCCAATTAGCAAGTCAAGACTTTCCAATTTCCCATTAAATGTTATTTAGTATTTAGTGTAGAGAAAGTGGGCTTATTAATACATGTTTTTGTATGTACTTTTGTTTTTCCAGGATCGTGGGTTTTGTAGTAGGGTTGTTGCCTTGTTTTTTATACTCTAAACAAAGGAAATGAGAAGAAAGACATTAGGATTGCTATTTTTCCAACCATTGTTGTGTGTATGAGAGAAACTTGGTAGTGGAGGAAAAGTGCAATCATCTAAAGAAACTTGGTGGTGGAATGATGAAGTCCAAAAAACCATTAGAGATAAAAGAAATTGTTATAAGAATTGGCAAAAGACTAAAAATATAGAAGACCTAGAAAAATATAAAAATGCTAAAAAAGAAGCTAAG
>JAOXJP010034874.1:0-16664 GCA_025762735.1 Platanus orientalis
GCCAATGTTTGTATCTTCAGACATCGCCGGTCCCAAGCCCGGACAAAGGAGGAGGGTGGCATCAGGTTGAGAGCCGGCCTTAATAAACTACTCAAACCTTAAACATGAATCTTAAACACCTTATACTTTTACACTTCCCCTCAAGCTGGTGTGTATAGAGCACAAACCCAGCTTGCTAACCAAGGACTGAGACACAGCTTCTCAAACCCTTAGTAAACAAGTCCGTGCATCAGTCTTGACAAATGAGATGCAAATCTGACCAGATATCATCTTCTCTTTAATAAAATGGCAATCCACCTCACTATGCTTTGTCCGGTCTGAATAAAAAATGTCAGAAACATGACGTTCCAGACAACAGTGTTGTCAAGTTCCCCAAACCAGAATTACCAGCTCATAATTGTTCGTAGCCAATGCTTTGACCATGTTGAAACCCAAACCAGAAAAGACCCTATGCAGATAAACAATTGCAGAGAACTGCAAACGCTACTCTGACAAACTGTAGTGAAGTAATCATTTGACAGAACAGAACAAAAAATTGCAAACTTGTTTGAGAAAAAAGCATTAACAACACAAGGAATCCCTCAGACATAGAAATGCTAGCTTCTCTTGATGTGACTAAACGAAAGATGTCTACAACTAGATGTCACTCACTAGCAGTCATTGCAATATCTACAACTTTCAAATGATTGCGGCCTAAATAATCCATGTGAATTAGCATATAAGGTTGTGAGAATGCAAAGAGGGATTCAATGATTGGGCTAGATTTATTGGCTTGTAATTGAGTCTTGGTTCATCGGGATTGGGAGGACGTACTGTCATTTCCTGTTTAGTTTAGTTGGTTGTTGATCTAATTTTGTTTGATAACTCAATGAATGTAATTGTCTCTATTTGAGGCTTTGCCCCCTATTTAATAAAATTAACTTACAAAAAAAAAACAAAGAATTGTTTCTAACAATGATAAGACAACATGAAAGCCATGAGGGTGGATTGTATCCGCTCCTGTTCACATATCATATCACTGTGAACAGGATCCACTCTGTAGTGTAGCTGTGACAATGGCAATGGCTGGCTAGATTGAAAGATTGCCATGTCTCCATTTCTGCCTGGGGATCATGGGTATAATAGTTGTCACTTGTCAGATTTTCTGGTTCTGATACGAAATCTGCTCAATGGCATACTTGGCATGATGGGTTCGCAGCATGCCAGCATGCGATTCTAGGTTTTGAGGGAATGGTATATATATATATATACACGCTGTCATAGTCTTCTAAACCTAGTAACAATTTTCTTTGCAGACTCAATCGAGCAGAATCCCCAGAAAAACATACAACAGATTAAAATCGATAAAGCTCAAAAAACAATTAACATGAACCTGCAGTATCATATCCAAAACAGAATCTTTCGATTGATGTGGACGAACTGTGGTTTTCAATAAACGAGCTAGCTCTAAAATCGATCAGACAGACAGACCGAATTCCTCATTGAAAGAAACATGAACACAAAACAGGAAAAAAAAAAAGAAAAAAAAAAAAGGAAGACCAGCAGGTTCTTCGAAAGATCACCCTTTTAATAATCAAACACAATCGCAGAAATGGCGTCTCTACAAACAGAAATACAACAACAAAACATCCCAATTACTTGGGGATCGGCTACACGAATCTTGCTCCGCCATTCCACTCGATTTAGGACCATACCATTCAAATCAGCAGATACAAAGACAAAATATAGAAACAACGTACACCATCAATTGAAGCAACGAACGACATTTATAGATAAATTGCTGAAATTAAGCAAGCAGATAATTCCATACCTGAAACTTTGCTGCAACGGATAAATTAGATTTAATCCGAGGGATTAAACCCTAACCAGAGGCACCACCTAAGAAGAACCAGTCTAGGGTTTCTATTCAAAGCAGGTACCGGAATGTATAAATGGAGCACCAGAGTCCAGACTGTGGGCAGAGAGTGATGTGAGGCTGCAGAAAGAAGTGGAGGAAGGCGGGGCTTATGAAGCTATCAGAGCATTTGATTCTTTTCTCAAGATACCACGATTTGTGGTTTTTTACCCTAACGGCGATTTACGGCAAACGTTATTTAGGGTCTTCACTCTTATTCGGGTGGTCCGACCCGATTTAACCGGAATCGACACCCTAAACAAAAAACTTAAAACCATAATATGTCAAAAACCGCATATAACCGGTCAAACCTAACAAAAACCATCCTGTTTTTACCAAACCCAGTTCTAATAAAACTAGTGGTGTTTATTTTTTTTAGCAAATTAAGAAGAAAAAAAAATCGCAATGTGTCTTTTCAGATTTCAATCCCACTTCCATGAATTGTTTTTATCTTTTGATATTTTATTACTTTTTTCGGTATGTCTAAAAATTAAAAACCCAGTCATAAACTTTCTAATCCATTGTGAATTGTTTTATTTTTTGGTATTTTATTACATTTTACTTATGTTTGCAGTGAACCATGTAAATCAATCTTTGAACCTGATTGTAACTGAACCATCCACCTTTAGAGTTTGTTGGCCAGTCTGGTTCTGCAACTCATTTTTTTACCATGTGTCAACACAAAATCAATGCTTGTGAACGCTGGATACATCCGGGTTGGGAAAATCCTGTCATTAAGAGGGTTTTTGGTTGCGTGGATATATGCTATACTCATGAAAATTTCAGTCCAAACGAATAGAGTAGGAATAGCAAACAAATTGAGATGTAGTAATGTACACATGGATGACCCCATAATCATGGGATACTTACTTAAAAAAGCAATTTGCAGAAAGTTGAAATCCCATGTAAATATAGGTGTAGATTTTTATTCAGTTTAGAAGAGAGGTATGGATGAGAAAAAACAAGGATAGAAAATATATGAGTGATAAATAAGGCTAAGGGGAAAATAGTAATAGGAAGGATGTGATTGAGAAGAAATAGGGACAGTATAGTATAGGAGAAACTGTTTTAGAGGTTGACCACATAATACTCTTAAATAAATATCTAAAAAATCAAATAAAATTCATATGGATTGTCCAAATAGGTCACCTTTGCTTTAGTGTAAATAGACTTACTCAAAAAAAAGGACATCCATTCTTCAACCAGTAAAGTACCACATTCACTCAGATTTTGAATCATATAGATATCATTCTATTACCAATCAGTGTGTGACATGTGGCTTGACAAGGTGTTTGAGTCAATAACATGGTTCAAATGAGTGTAATATAGTAAATACACAATGGATATATATGTGTGTATTTATTAATGCACCCTTGGTCAGATATCGTGTCATATCCTGAGCAGAGACTGGAGTGGTACCTGTCCATTCAGACCGGAGATGCCGTGAACTCATGTACTCTAAAGGATTGCCAATCCTCTGCAAACTTTGCCACCCCACACCCGTACTCATACACACTCTAATCAGGACAGCGAAAAGGTATCCAGCATGAATTTTGTGCTCACATGTAACTAAAAAAAAAGTAAATTGATTTTTTTACCCATGGTGACAAAAATCTTTTTCCTCCTTCCTTTACGTGTCAATGCAAAATTGGTACTTGATTGACGTTGGATACCTTTTCGCTGGAGACAACCCCGGCTATATGCACTCACTCATTTATACAAACGTTGGTGTGTTAGTTTCAAGGTAATTTTGTAACTTTCTCAAAGAATACGTATGATCTTCGAGCTTAGGCGGTGTATACTTCCCCAAATATTACTGTAATATAGAGGAATGTTAAGCCAGTGTTAGACCATGGCGTAGCTCAAGTGCTCAACATTGGATCTTTAGATTAAAATTAAAATGACTAACGATAGTCCAGAAAGTGATGATCGAAATCAAAGGTACGTCACAAGGGTCCAGTTTTTTCTACCTTCACAGCAAGATTTTTACTGGAGGCCCGAGGAGAGGGGTAATAAAGCATCAAAGGATGTATTTGTAGTTTGAAATGGATAATGAAATAACAAAACCCAGGGTTTATAACTAAAGCTGACGACCTTATATTAAAATTATCATCTTGAATCATTTTTTATTAGTTATTTATACAAGCCTAGAGATCTGTTGTAACAAAGTGGCATATTGCATGAACAAAAAATCACACATAGACCCAAAAAAAAAACCATATTTTTTGCTCATGCAGTACACTGCTTCGTGACAGCAGACCTTTGTTCTTTATATAATATACAACTTTCATTTTTCAATGACAATACAGACCATAAAACAGATGTAATACATTCCAATCCAAAGGTTGATGTATAAGGATCTATAATCATTCATGTAGAGCATAGTGTAATCGATCACATTTGGAGCAAAAAGAAAAAAAGGAAAAAACATGAATATATATTGTGATTCTATGGCCTTACCTCTAGAAATAGGTCTCTTCCCCGTGTCCATTTGGCTAGTAGGGTATACGTTTGTTGTTGTTGGAAACCACACTTTTCCTATACTCTATACTCTTGTGCAAATCAATTGAACAGAACCAAATGAAAATAAAATGTAGGATGTAATCATAAGAAATAACAAACAAGTAACAAGAGAAAACACACGTCAATACTCCAAGATTTTTTATGTGGAAAACCCTTAAAGGAAAAAACCACATGACACTAGCCTAACAAAATATTCCACTGTGAAATATGGAATGGGTACAAGGTTGGATTTCATTAGTATAAAAGAGTATAATAAATCAATAAGTTTTGAAAAAAAATGACCCGAATTAATGGATATTCACTATCACTTTAAGAAACATCAATATTCTCAATTTCTTCTTCTTATTCTTCTATTCTTCCCAATAATAAATCTTAACAACAAAATACTCACTCAAATAATACAATCATTGTTGTTACTTCTTCAGTCACCCAAAATGGTAGAAAAAAAAAACCACCCAAAATAGCCCTTCTCTTTTTCTTCTTTTTCATTGCTCCTAAAAACAAAACTCTTGTTTTTCTTGTTTTTACCTCAGAAGACACTTATGCCCACAGACTATAGGTCTCACCTCCCACGATGAGGGATATTTAACAATCTCTCCCTCCTAACTCATGAGAAGGGTTTCATTTTACCCATATCTGTAATGCTACTACACACCCTAAAGTTCACTTTTGGTAAGGCATTTGTCATTATATTAAAATCATTCTTGTAATTATGAATCTTTTTCAACGATAACAACTTGTTTTCTAAGACATTTTCTATCCAATGGTACTTCACATCTATGTGTTTGGACTTTAAATGCAATCTTGAATTCTTACTAAGATGGATGACACTTTGATTATCACAGTGAATAATATGTTTATTTTGTTTCAAACACAGTTCTTGAAAGAACCTTTTAATCCACAACATCTCTATATAAGCTTATGTAATAACAAGAAACTTGGCCTTTATAGTGGATAAAGCCACACATTTTTGTAAATTGAACTGTCATGACACTATTCCCCCCACATAATTAAATATATACACTGATGTAAACTTCATAAATTCAATGTCTCTAACCATATTTGCATTTGTCTAACCTTTCAAATAGATTTACCATCACCAAAGTATAAACACAACTCTAATGATCCCTTGAGGTACCTAAAAATCCACTTAACTGTTGTCCAATGCTATTTTCTAGGATTGACAATAAATTTACTTACTACACCAACTACATGTGCTCATACAAACCATAGCATATATATTAAGATTCTCATAGTTGATGCATAAGGCACATTCCCTATTTTTTTGTTCATCTTCTTTATTTAAAGGACTTTGTTTTAAATATAGCTTAACGTGAACACCAAATAGAGAGCTAATTGAGTTTGTTTTATCCATGTTAAATCTTTAAAGTACCTCTTCAATGTATGTTTATTGTTATAGCAATGTCATTCTTATTCTTTTATCACGAGAAATCTTCAAACCCAAAATTTGTTTTATTGGACCTAACTTTTTCATTACAAAAGAGTTGTTCAGTTCATTATTCAACTTTTCAATCTTGCTACTGTCATGTCCAACGATTAACATATCATCAACATAAAGCAATAAGATAATAAATCAATTATAAAGAAAATATTTAGTAAACACTCAATGATCTGAAGTTATACTCTTGTACCTATGATCCATCATAAATGAATCAAACTCTTATACTATAGTCTTGAGGCTTACTTTAACCCATATAAGATTTTATTTATTTTGCAAACCAAGTACTAATTTCCTTTAACTTCAAATCCTTATGGTTGTTTCATATAGTAATCTTTCTCTAAATCACGATAGAGAAAAATAATCTTGATGTTAAGTTGTTCAATCTCAAGGTCCATGTTTGCATCCAAACCTAATATGACACATATTAATAACATTTTTACAATGAGATGAAATATCTCATAAAAAATCAATACCTTTTTTTTTTTCTATTCAAACCCCTTCAAAACTAATCTTGCTTTATACATTGGTTGCGAGCTAGTTTATTCAATTTTCAACCTAAAGACCCATTTATTCTTGAGTTTTTTTTATTTTTTTGACAGCCTTATCATATCATATGTGTAATTCTTATGTAGAGAATTCATCTCCTCTTGCATTGCGTTCAACCACTCATCATTGTATTCATTTATTTAAACCGTTGCAAAATTTTATAATTACCCCCATCTATAAGCAAATATACTCATGAGGTGAATGTTTATTTGATAGTTGGCAATCCTTAGTAAACTTTCTTATACAATGTTTATCTAATGGCTCTTGAGGGTGTTGCTCCCTTTATTTTGTACCACCTATAAGGAATGTTGTTTTCATGAATTACATCATCATTCTCATGTTGTACTTCTCCTCCATCATCATGTGTTATTGGAAGAGGAATTAGATCAGTATCAACAAAGTCATCAACAACATGTTGTGGCTTTTCAACATTTTTACAATCCTCAATGTTTTGGTTTTCAAGAAAAACCGTATATCAACTTCTAATTAATTTATTTTCAATTGGATCTTATAACAGGTAGCCAAACTATTCACTTTCATAATCTTAGAAGATGCATTGCTTTGATTTGTCATTAAACTTAGACCGCTCACCCTTGGGCACATGTACAAATGTCTTACAACCGAACACTTTCAAGCATCTATAAGAGACATCATTTTTGATTCATACTAAAACAAAATGTCCATCTAAGAGAGCCAATGGAGGTAAACTAATAAAGTGAACTACAGTGTTTATTACTTCACCCCAGAAGGATTTTGACAACTTGGCATGTGAGATCATACACCAATTTTTTTTATTTTTTTTTTACAATAGTGCGATTTATTCTTTCTATCACATCATTATGATGTGAAGTCTTGGGAATAGTTTTTTCATAAACAATGTTATGCTTTCTATAGTATTCTACAAAATGTTGCACAAGAGAATAGGAAAAGTGTGATTTCCCAACAGTAGTATATTTACCTTCGACTTTAGAAGAATACCTCTTTTATTTCTCCTATCATGGTTATTTTTAATGGTAAATTTTAATCTTTGTTTTTGGTAAATATTTCTTTTATCATGTTTGGGGCAGCTAGGATTTGGTACCCCCCCCCCACCAAAGTGCCCCCACATGCAGGGGGACACATCACATTGAAAAGTGTTACACTTTTAAAGGGGGCTGAAAATCACTTCTCGACTTGATATGTGCACCCTACATACAGGTACAATAGGGGGCACCCCAAATCTTGCAGCGAGGCTTTTCTACTCTTGGCATAGAAAACACCTAGGTCAAGGGGTGGCCACATCAGTGTTAGAAGTGATTTACACTCACCCCCAAAAAATGAAAATCACTTTTGGCACTGATGTTTCTGCCCATTTGACACTCAGCAGAGGTTAGGGGTCGGCGTATAAAATCCAAGCCGCAAATCCTGATGGAGTTATTAAGGTGGCACAAGTAGCAATGCAAAAGTTGGCGATAGAAAATCCATCCTCATTTGGTCAGCAAGGTTTTTCTATGCTCAGCGTACAAAACGCTGAGGTTGAGGGGCAGCCACATTAGTGTCAGAAGTGATTTACACTCGCCCCCAAAAAGTGAAAATCAACTTTCGGCACTGATGTTTCTGCCTGTTTGACCCTCGGCTGAGGTTAGGGATCGGCATATAAAATCCAAGCCATCATTTGGTTGGGAGCCGTGTGCAGAGGATACGAGTCCATTTGGTTGAGTTCTGCATCTCAATCATGAGGTTGCATATGGGGTGGTGAAGTTTGGGGGAGGGACAAATATCCTCTGTACCAGTACTCTGTTCCACCCCCTTTGTGTCTTGGTACAGAGTATATGACTCCGAAAAGGGTGATGTGTAAATGAGGAGCCATATCCTCTGTGCCGTGTTACAAGGTGTATCCTCTCACAGAAGGGTGTGGGGCCCAACCAAAAAGTGTATGGCCCCACACTCTTATGTGAGATGATACACTCTGTAACACGTTACAGAGGATATTTGTCCTGTAAATGATAACAGGAGAGTTCTTGCTGGCAAAGTATAAGCCACCGTGGCATGGATTTAGTCTTTCTTGGCAAAAATGCATTGCCAAGTTTTCTTATGTTTGTAACAAGACATAATGTATCTCTCCACTTCGGTATTCAAACTTAAATCTATGGTGTTTGATCTCATTTTTCAAGACTTCTTTAAGGTCCTGTCTGGTTGCCATGAAAAGCCGGTTTTCTTGTAATTCTTGGCAAAATTTTCTCAAGAAAATCATTGGTTCAAGTGGCAGTAAGTTCGAGTTAAAAAAAGAAAAAAAAAAAGAAAAGAAAGGGCACTTAAAAAGAGACAAATTCAGACCCCTTTTTGGCAATTATGTAGCTGATTTTGTGGGGACTTTCACTAATAAAATCCTGCTATCGCTTTTCCAATACAATTGAAAGGAAAGAGGCAGAAGCTGTTGGATGAAGTTTTAGCCAATTACAGGATGAAGACTACAGGAGCTCCATTAGTTCTGAATGTGCAAGATACGTTGGATTCTTCACAAAGCAACTGTTTCTTAGAGATATGTCAGTGAGAACTGTTTGATGCAGCCCACAGAATCATACAATTCATTAATTGGCATTGTTTCAGACTATGGCCCATTAGTTTGGGATGGGTGGTGGGTTAAAATGCCCATTATAGAGCCAAATGGGGCCGACTTACCTAACCATAAATGAACCAATACCCGCACAAGTGTTTGACAAGCTCATTCATGCACTGTCCTTCAATTGATAGTCTCTTAGAAAGGTCATAGGTAGAACGAGACTAAACACTTCTTCCCCCTTAAAGACTAACCTTAATCATTATAGCAGGTCAACTAAGACCAGATCGGTATGTCAAGATTTGCCTTTCAGTTTGATTTACATGGTCGATGCAGTTGGTGGCACGTGAATTGAATGGTCTGGATTGATGAGAAGCTGGGTCAATATAGGGCAGAGGTCTGCTGGAGCTGTTGGACTGCAAATATCATACATTACCTCTTTTCCTAGTTTCCCTGTTTGTATTTCACAATCAATTAATACCCCCTTTCATGTATCTACGCATCCCCACTTTAAAAAAACACCTATGAATATTATTTCTTCCAGACCATGCAAACTCGATAAATATAACACTACAAAACCAACCAAGATAACATTTGAGTAGTCCCTCAAGAAAAAGCCGAATAAAGTATTTTACAGGTCACATGTGCCTTACCCTGTTCAACCTCATCCAGACACCAGTTTTACAATGATAAAGATGGTATTGAGAGCTATAAGTGGCAACCTCAAGTACTGTGTTGCATAGATTAGCCCTATAAGCTGTCCCTTTAGTGACTTTGTCCTATTTCCTGAGACTTCTGAGAAGCTCCACCCTCTAGGAGCGAGAAACCTGTCCTCATTCAGTATTGCCAATGCATTTGCAAGAAGAAGAAAGCCTTCCAACAATGTCCACAAACCCATATCCTGCATGACAAAGATTCAACACCACTAATAAGATAACCCATAACTCAAACTCCATTAATGGCCGATCATATCAGTGGCTAATTCTAAGCAGAGCTTTGATTACCCAAGAATGACAGTGGGAGGCACTAGTTGAGGTCTTTTATGAACATATAGACCTTTCTTTTTTTCTTTTCTTTTTTTTCCGATGAATAATGAGCATATAGACTGACAGACATGTCAAACAGATGGGAGCATAAAAAATAAAATTTGAATGCCAGTTTGGAAGATGATTTAAAAATCCAACTCTCGTAATAAAATATTAAAGTTGCTTCTCTATCAAAGCTTTTATTACTGCACTTCCACTAGCATATATCAAATATTGACCCAAAAAAAAACTCATAAATATCCAAGTTGAAAATGAAAGACTTCTTAGATCAAACAGTGATAGGAGTGTTAAAAGACACCAGAACCTTTAGAAGTCTGATCTGATATATAAGTCCAAATATTTATTAACCCCATGGATCCTACCATCTCAGCGGCCATGTGAGAAGCCCATTCTTAATGTTAGGTGCATTAAGATTTAAGAGTGAGGATCAAAGAGTCTTGGTGAAGGAAAATGAGAAGGTAAAGCCAATTTTGGAAGTTAAATAAGGACTGTGTAGGGGAAATTGTTCTAGGACAAATCAGTGTGCCACTGAGATCGGACATCATAGGTACTTTCGTAAAATTAGGATGTCTGAAGTTAAAGAAGAATTGAAAAAGACGTAGATAGGGAAGGCATTAGAAGCTTGATATTTAGAAATAAATAAAAGATGATCAATTATCCTAGTTAACAAAGTTGTTCAGCAAAATCATTATTACTTTTTTGTTTGGGTAGCATATCATGAAAAAATTCTTACCGCACAACATGTAATTTCCAGAGGTGTATGTTTTCCAAACAGGCATTGTATGTGCCTAAAAGAGGAAGAATCAAGACTTCCATCTGTTGATACATAGTAGTGCAACCTGAGATTTGTGGTCATTTTTCCTTAAATATTCTCAATGACTAGGGTGCAACAGCAAACACTAGGTCTGCAGGGAAACCATGAAGCGGACAAGGAAGAGTACGTGGGGCCCACAAGCCTCTCGGTGGGGTCCACATGAGAAGACATGTGGAGGAACATCACTGGCATATTATTTGATGTCAGAGTTGCATATTAGAGTCTTTATTTGAGTTGGATTATGTTAGTAGTCATATTGACATTAAGAGTTTTAAGTTGTAATCCTGTCATTTACCTTTAACCCTTTCTAAGGTCAAAACTTATCTTTTTGACTTGATTTTGGTGTCATTTGAAATGTTATTCAGTTACCTTTCCAATGAGACCAAGATTTTGATAATCCAATGTGATTTAGAGAAGTTATGACCCAAACACTAAAGAGATATCAGCAAGTGACGAATGAGTCTTAGAAATCTTAGTTTATAAAATTAGAAAGTTTTTTTTATAAGTAATTTTTTTTTTAATGATTTAGCAAGTTTTTTTCTTATGTTTTAGAGAGTTTTTTTTTAATGTTTTTAGAAGATAAATTGTAAGGAAACTAAAGGGCCACTCTTTGGCTATAAAAGAAGGCCCCCTTATTGTTTTGATTATGCTATTAATAAAGAAGATTTGTTGGTTTTGACTCCCACGAGTGATGCCTCTTCCTCTCTTTCAAGTTTTGTATCTAGCTTGAAATCCAGGTAGTGATTGCCTTGGATTGTGAGTAGGGAATACTCTCAGGTAATTTTCTATATTCTTTGTCCTCTTCTTATTCTTCTTCTTTTTCTTTCTTGTTCTTGCAGCAGTTTTCTTTCTTGTTCGTCTTTGTCCCTTATTGCCCTGCATCAAACCAGGGACGTTAAATCAAAGGAGTGAAAATGGAGAGATTCTCCCTTTGCTAGTTGTTGGCCCTATGGTTGGAACACAACTCCATAATATTCAAAACTGTTAGCAAGACTCGTTCCAAAGTGATTGACATAAGTTTTATTCTTTTGTTCTTTTAGACGTCAAACTGAGAGGCTTTTAGGGGATTCTGGTTTTAGAATTCCATTACAATTAGGATTATATGATTCTTACTCAAATTTGATGTTCTTGCAACCTTAGTATCTCATACAGTTCTTGTAATCCTTTTTTGATTTATCAAACAAAACAAGACCATTAGCACTAAAGAAATGCCACATAATGGAGGAAAGCATTGTGGAGCCTATTTACAAAAAGAAGAAAAAAAAAAAGAAATATTGAAGGTTGTACCAATTATTGTGGGATCAAGCTTATGAGATTTAGAATGAAACTTTGGCAGAGAGTTAAGTAAGCATGGACTAAGACATGGCACTAGAATATCAAAAATTCAGTTTAGATTTAAGCTAGGAAGAATGAATGAAGCTATTTTATTAGTTAATTGATTGATGAAATGACTTACAAGCCATTATAATAATCTGCCTTTCCACCCCTGGAGTTTTTTTCAACTTTAGCTATGATGTAATTAGAGGTAACGACTGTAGCTGTCCCTTGAATTAGGAGGGAGGAACCCCTCATATTTTCCAAGACCGTTAAAAATTTTGACCTTTAAAGCTTTAGCGAGCATTCTTATGAGCGATACTATCAAACTTTGAGAGAGTTATTGGGCACATACAAAGACATGAAGCTATGATATCGAAAAGTCAGTTTAGGTTAATAAAGGGTTAATTAGGTCATTTCAGCTATACCAACCCATTCAATGCAAGATTTTTTTTTTTTTTGAGAGAGAGAAACAGGCAAGACTTTATTAAGAAAAAAAGCAAGAGAGAGAGCTACAAACCGAACAAAGAAAACAAAAAAAAGAACCGTCACCTTGACGGTGAGGGAAACGTGAAGAACAAGAAAACAAAACGAAAGACAAAACAACAACACACCACCTGATGAGGACATCGGGTCCAGGAGAGAGTTCCATGTCTACTAGAGGCAACGCAAGAGGGATATGGCCATGCTATGGTTCCATTAGTCCTAATAGATGATTTAGGGATGTTTTTGTTATTTTTATAGTTGAGGGATGCTTTTTGTCATGCACAATAAGAGAGAGGGTTATTTTTGTGAGGTTTCTATTTTGTAATAAGCAACTTAACCATTGGACTCTATTTATAGAGCCCACAATTAGACAATGGAATTATGCAAGGAATATTGAAATTGTCTCTTACATTTGGACCATCTTCTTCCTCTTGCTTTTGGTTGAAGTTGAAAAACCCTAAAACCCTTGAATAGGTCTAGATCTCCACCTAGTTTAACACTAGTGGTGGAGACCACTCCCTCCTCCTGCGTTAAAGGTTCTTTTTCCATCTTCTTCTTTGTTTCTTATTTTATCATATTTTCTGATTTTTTTTGTGTGCTGAAATTGAGAAACTCATAGAAGATCTAACCCGAACATCAAGACTTTGAAGTTTAGATCAACATCGCTATTACAGTAACTTCATATGGACTGAACGATCCTATCCAAGCTTTCTCAAAACCTGTTTTGAAGCAAGATACTCAAGTACTCATCAGGTAGAGACATGAGATTGGGTTTTGAGCAGATTTAGGAGATCAGCTATTGCTCCTAATAGAAACAACCTACTTCAGATTTGAGATATCTGGGAACTATCCCACACTGGTACGATCCTAGAGGAAGAGATTTTAGGCCCACAACTTCACTCGATCACAAGATCTATCCATTGGAAGTTATATCTAGGCATGAACCCTGTTTTCAAGTGATTTCAAGAGAATCACTAGTAGACCTAAACTGTGGAGATTCTTGCAGGTTTGATGACTTTAGACTGAAGCATATTGTTAGACGATCCTCCAAGAAGTATCTGATATTTGAAATTTTGAAATAATACAGATGTTGGGCTCAATATTAGGGCATCAAATAGGCTCAAAAAGGGATCTTACGAAACCAACCATCAGAATCTAACGGCGATAGATTTTGAAGGGTATTGCTAACCCCTGGGCAATTTTAGTGGGTAAGTCTCATCTCAAAAAAAAAAATGTATTAAAAAAAATCTTCTTTGGGGCTGTGGCATGTGCTAGAGAAGAAAGAAAATTTTGAGAAATCCCCAAATTCGATTTCTAAGCCTGGTTGTTGATTGCAAACATATCCAACATCTTCAAGTTGGCATCTGACATCAGATTCTCTTCTCAAATTTCTGACAGTAGGCACTTTTGGTATGTTGTAGCATATAACATGGATCTGAGTTTTACTATTTCCTGGCATAAATAGAACACCAATACAATAACCTATTTGTCTAACTTGCAAGTAGGAATCTTGTTTATTTTTATTTATTACTTTTAGCAATTTTATTCATATTTCTTGAGCACACACTCACTATCCTACATGCATATTACATCAGACTTGGTATCAGAGCTAGGTTTAGGGTTTCAATTACCCATTGGTTGCATTTAGGTGTAGTTGTTGCATAGTAGGTTAGTTTTGCATATTCTGACATAGCATTACATACTTTATTTTAGTTATTTATTTTTCCGCACTCATAATATTCTTTTAGATCATTCTAGGGAGTCTTTAGACTCACCCATCTTGTGTTCTTTGGTGTATGTCCACTAGGTCCAGACTAGATTATCACCGCAAGATGTCCTTAGAAGCAGGAACCAACTCCTAGCTCACTCAAGATCCGGCCTTTAAGGACTTGACAAAGAGGGTGGATAGATTAACCCTAGCTATGGAGGCCAACTTCAAGAACATCCTTGAGCAACTCCGCAAAGAGTTGGGTCCCTGTTCTAGGAGAGGAGAGGGATCAAATAAGACCTCACTTGAACCACCATTCAGGCCATGGATCCATAGGAGGTCATGGGCAAAGGACTCCTAATCCTAAGCATGAACTTAGGAGGACCCCACCTAGGGGTAAACCTCCAATTCCGCCTAGTGGACCCCCTCGAAGGACCCCACCACATGAGAAGATCCTTGAGTTTGAGGATGATGACATGGATCCTTGGGGTTATAGGTAGCAGTGAGGGATGAGAGATAACAATGGTTCAAGAAATCTCGAGGAGACAGCCCTGAAAGCCATGCAGGTTGAGGTGTCCACTTTTGATGGGCGCTTAGACCCCAAGAGCTTTTTGGACTTGGTCTGCGGAATGGACTAGTACTTTGACTGGTATGATATCTCCCCTCACAGGCAAGAGAAATTTGCTAAGATGAAGTTAGTTGGGTCAGCTCAGCTTTACTGGGATTCAGTGGAGTAACAAATATATTGGAGACAAGAGAGACCCATTGCTACAAAGGCAAAAATGCATGAAAAACTCAAGGAGAAGTACGTACCATGTCATTACCACACTAGACTTCTCAAGCAGTATCATGTTATCCACCTAGGATCATCTAGCGTCGCGGACTACATCACGAGATTCGATGATGGTAGATTGAGATGTGGAGTCCGTGAGAGTCCAGAGACAACCATCACTCGTTTTAAGATAGGGTCTGATCGAATATTCAAAAAGAGCTTATACCCTACTACATCACCACCTTAGAGCAGATCAATAGGATAGCACAAGACATGGAGAGGTATGTGAGGCCTTCGACTCTGCGACCTCAAGATCCTAGGCCCCCGGATAGTAGGTTCACTTCAGGGGGCCAGCCACCCAGAGTTGGTACTGAGCCTTCTAAGACTGGTCCAATGCTCCATTGAGGAAAAGAGGAGGTCAGAGTTCGTTCTTCTGGCAATACTAATAGATGCACAAGTGTGGTGGGGTATGCCATTATTCCAAGGTGTGTCCACGCAAAGGGCTTACTTTCTGTGTAGAGGACAACACTGAGGAAGAGGTCCTTGGAGATCAGAAGACATTTAATGATGAGACTGTTGATCTTGAACAGGCCCCGAATGATGATGATGGAGAGAGAGATGATAGTTATTTAGTTGTCATGAGACCCTCTTATTCTAGCTATCCATCTTCCCCTTCACCCCGATGGGTGGTGAGATGTGCTCTCACCTTCACCCCTCTGGGTGGTGAGATGTGCTCTCACCCAGGCTACTTTAGAGGAGGATTGACGGAGGACCACTATCTTCTATACCTTTGCCAAGTGTGGAGACAAGAGTTGTAGAGTTATCATCGACAGTAGAAGCTACATTAACGTTGTTTCTACTGAGAATGAGAAGTGGCTCGGACTCACCACCGTCCCACACCCTCAGCCCTACCGAGTGTCGTGAGTAGATTCCTCTTCTATTCCGATCACCCATAGATGTCAAGTGCCTATCAAGTTTGGTCAGTACAAGGACAAGATATGGAGTGACGTCGTGCCTATGGATGTAGGGCATATGATCCTAGGCCGACTTTGGCTCTTCGATTTGAACACCATGTTATATGATAAATCCAACACGTGTGTATTCGAATTCAATGACAAGAAAATCAAGCTCACTCCTCTTTCACCAAAAGTCCATTTTATAGGCAAGAGTCTGATGAATAAAGGAAAGGATGTGAAGGGTCCTCAAACGAAGACCTTGAATATTCTTAGTCCTAAAGAATTTGAGCAGGAGGTTCAGGGCGATGCACCAATGTTTGCATTAGTTGCTAAAGTAGTGACCCTTGATCCTATTTCTGATCTCCTAGCTGAGGTAGAGCCTCTCATTGGAGAGTTTGGAGAGATGTTCCCTGAGGATTTGCTAGATGAGTTGCCACCAATGCGTGATATTCAGCACGTCATTGATCTGGTTCCTAGAGCAACTCTTCCCAATCTACTCCATTACAGGATGAACCCTACAGAGCATGCCAAGCTGAAGTGGCAAATGGATGAACTGTTGAGAAAGGCTTTTATCAGGGAGAGTATAAGTCTGTGTACCGTACCT
>JAOXJP010034884.1:0-16663 GCA_025762735.1 Platanus orientalis
AATATTAAAATACAAGTGTACTAAAATAAGCTATCATTCCTAATGAATCTATTTGTTTCATTGTGCATATGTAGTTAGATTAGAATATGCTTCTTACGTTTCCACGATTTTTGCAATATTTCTTTTTGATATTTCCGACATTTCTGATATGTCTTATTTTGGCCTGACCGATATTTCCACCGACACCGACATTTTGAACCTTGCCTCTAGGTTCAAGCATAAACTCCAACTTCATCCCATTTGGAAGATCTGGACCATACTATAAATGTGATTGTCCAAATGTAGTACATCTAGCTGATGGATAAGGTCATGCACTTGGACTGTTTTCTGGGTTATAAGATTTCTTACTTGACGCCACTAGATTGAATGGTGCAGCCATCTTGCCTCCGCATGTAGACCATTGGGATGTCTAATGGGGTTGGGGGAGTGGGAAAGCATGATTATCAAAGTCTAATTCCCATAATAGATTGTACCATGTAATGCACAAGCACTATGAGCTCTTGGAACATATTAATTTGGCATATGGATAAAAATGGTGGATATAAAGTTAAGGTGTAATTCAACTTTGTAATGGGAAAACATGGTAAAAGCTTTCTGTCAAATAGAAAGGCAAATAGAAATTTACTTGTTTTTGTTTGCACCAAAATGGCATCACTTACGTATAATCTTAACGTTTGTTATATATAGTGGTCTTTTGGTTTAAGTACTTTTTTCCTCTTTCTCCTTTTTTCTCTAAGTCTTCGCATCTCTCTTTGATGACACTGGTACTAACTGTAGCAGTGATAGTGATTGCTTTGGATGGTAAGAGTGACAATGAAGGCGGTAAAAACAGATGGCAACAAAGAGATTACAATTGCTGTTGCGATAGTGTTCAATGGCAACCCTTTTTTATCTCAACCGACTGGCAAGTGAACAGAGTTCTCTGTTCAATTTTTGAAATCTTTTATGATTTAAAAGAGAGTGAGTCTATACGTGTTCTGTGTTGTTGAAGAGAGTTGTTTAGATCTTGAGGGACCATTTTACCAGGTCTCATGGTATCACCGTATCAGATTCCTGTGAGAAAATGACTGGAGCTCCATGTTTCGTCTTGTAGTTTTAAGACTGGTTAGGGTGGCAATTTTCAATCCTTTCCATCTGGTCTGTCCCAACCTGCCTAATTTTGGTTTGGCTTGAGCCCAATGTAGGGGCTTAATGGGCTAGAACCATGTTTTGGATTTGGCCCAGCCTGGATATATAGTATGGTTATATGGTAGTTATACATATGTTATGTGACAGCAGTATCTTGCATAATACATTACATTACAGATGTTATTCATAATTATATGTACTTTGATATATAAGTTGGACCTTTAAGCACAATTGTCCTCATGGACTAGTGGATTGAGGTATCTCTCCTTTTTGAGGAAAGTTCTGGGTCAAAGTATCGTGAAGTAGCTCATATAGCTTTTGAGATACAAATTCTATGGCACAGCCTACAACAGGCCCAGTTGCCAGGCCTATCCCGGCCCATACAATTGAATGGGAACAGCTTATGTTATGCTCCTAACTTGGTACTAATTCCAATGTCCAAATCCCTTTCTTCTTGACAGTGCTATTGCTTTCAAGAACCTCTAGATGCTGATTTCTAGATTCAAGTGGTACTGATACCTTTAATTTTATCCTTTCCCTCTCTACTTCTCATTATCAATTTTTCAGTCTCTTACTTGCTAAACATCCTTTCTGTCTACCCGCAAATCCTATTTTGTTATCTGAATTTTATACATTTGACATAAAATCCTATAGTTGACAGTTTATTGATTGGAATAGTTCTTTACTAGCAGTACCTGCTAGTCGATTTCTGCTGTATAGTGTGCTAGGGTTTGTAGAGGAAGAAGAAGAAAGGAAGAAGTATGGGGGGAATGAATACGTATGGAGACTTGGAAGAATACGTGGGTCCAGTTTAGATCTGTCCTCCTTCTGTATGTGAACATAGCAAACACACCCAATTTTTTTTAGAAGGAACAAGAAATGGAGGACTCTATGGACACAAAACAACAATGGGTGATTTGAAATTAAGGACTTGAGAAGGCATGTGATATATAAGATATGCAGCAGTAAGGAGAGCTTCAAACCAAAAGTTTTTGGGGGCATTCATACCAAAAAGAAGAGCTTTGATTACTTCCATTAAGTGTTTATTCTTGCGTTTAGCTACTCCATTCTATTGTGGAGTGCCAACACAAGAGGTCTGATGATCAAGATCACAATTTACTTTATATTTTTGCAATTGAGAAGAATTGTACTCCCCCCCATTATTAGATTGTAGGACTTTGATTGATGTATCAAATTGAGTCTGAACCATGTTGTGAAAGTTTTGAAATACAGAAGCAACTTCCCCTTTTGTTTTCATCAAATAAACCCTTGTACATCTCGAACAATCATTCACACACGTAACAAAGTAATGGAAACCAAAAAGAGTAGTGGGGGATGGTCCCCAAATATCAGAATGAACTAGAGCAAATGGAATAGAACTTTTATTATTACTAAGAGGATAAGTGCTTCGAACATGCTAGATAATTGACAAACTTTACAATCAAACTTAGACCCATTGCCAGACAAAAACAAACTAGGAAACAAAAGTCTCATAGATGACACAAACAAATGACCTAGAACTAGAAGAAGAGGGAAATAATTGGGGAGAGTAATTTCTCTCTACAGGTCTATTACATCCACAAATGTGGGTGTGATTTGACAGAAGTTTGAAATTCAAATTTTGAGGGTGTTCGGATTGTAAAGAGATTTTGAACCGTAGATGATTTCTAAGTGGGGGGGTTCTCATTTTCTTTTTCTTTTTAGTTGTGATATTCATATGAGTTTACTCATTTATGGTAAATTAGGTCACTTGGCAATTTGATTGGAACAATATTCAACATAAACTAAATTCAGTTTCACTTTTTACCGGATAAAAAATTAATCAGAACAAATCCAGTGTTTCATTATAGCCCTCCAAGGTTTTGTCAATGAATGTTAATCTTTGTTAGTTTTCTTTAGTTAATTCTAATGCTGAACCTTTCCAAATTTATTTATTTCCATCTAGTTTATGTAACTCTATATAATAGGGTAGGTAATGAAGAATCATTTCGATTCTCTCTATCACATTTTGTCACTACACTCCATAATGGCTTGTCAAAGGCACTTGACAAGCAGTGTAGAGCTTTGGGTGTACAAATGGAAAAGCAAATGAGTGTATATCCTAAGTGATCCTAATTCCCAATGTATGCATTGCTTCTTTTCCTTACTTTTGGTAATTCTTCCCACTCCAATTTCACCAACCCTTAGCTTTTGTAGGTGAAACATTGATACTTTCTTTCCTAGGAATGGAAGATAATGTTCCATCTACCACTCGAACTTTGTCACGATCAAAACTAATATAATATGAAAAAAATAATGAAGACAGATCTATCATATGATTTGAGGCCGTAGAATCAATAATCCAGGATGGGGATGTTGAGGAAGAGGCATGGAGAGTAGTGGCATGGGTACCTGACTCTGCAGAGACAAATGAGGAGGTGAGAAGATGAGTCGCGGCCATAAACCCCTCTATTTGGGACATAAACCGACACATGCTTTCAATTTCAGCTCCAGGAATTGTTACCATTTGTTGAGAAGGTTCACCTGGGGATGCAACATCAAAATTAACTGCCTTGTGAGGAACATAGCTTAGACTGATACTATTCCCATATGATGTAACTGAGTTTTCTTGCAATGATCCAGGCCTTTTAAAGCCACTCTTACCCCCTTTTTTGTGAAACTGGGGTGGAGACCAAGGCAGATCTTTTTATAGTCCCAAATGAGTATTGTTGCATAACATTTTTCCTGTTTTCCTCACTTTGAGCCAACACATAGACTTCATTTAGAGATGGGAGTACATCTCTACTCAGGATGTTTACCCGGACCAATTCAAAATCAATATTTAATCCAACTAGGAATTCAAAGATCTTATTCTGCTCCGTCTTTGCTTTATAAGAAACTACATCTATTTGACATGCTGGCTTATACCTTTCATGGTAATCTAACTCTTCTCACATACTTTGTAAAGTTGTGAAATAAGTCCCCAAGCTTTTCTCCTCCGGACGAAGATGAGCTATCTCTTGATTTAACTGATAAACTCGTACAAATTTTTTAACATGTGAGTAAGTTTATGTGACAAAATCCCATATCTCTTTAGTTGTTCTAAGGAATAAAAAACCGTGGCTAATCTGTGGCTGCATTGACTGAAGCAGCTGGGATATAATAGTCAAGTTCTCAGACTCCCATTTTTCACAAGCCTTAGTATTAGCAATAGATAGCTCTACCACTCGGCCGGTAATGTATCCAAGCTTTCCCCTACCTTCAATATATATCCTTGCTGATTGGGACCACTCCAAATTGTTCGTACCATCCAACTTAACTGTGGTGATTTGCACACCCGGATTGTCACCTTGGATACTCAATAGCGACTTATCATCAACATTGTTCGGGACAACCCTAGACTCCAAGTCATACCTGTTTCTAGAATCGGTTGACACTTAAGAAATGATTCAATAGTTTAAATCAACCACATCAAACACAAACAAGGACTCGATATAGTCCTCAAACTTCAGCTAGACATGTCACCATGACCTTGATTCTAGGCGGAATAACTACAAAACATCACCAACAAGAAGTCACCACAAACCAATGCTAACTGTTGGAAACACATAATCGAACCCATCATACCCTTGTTGAGCATTACATGTAATGTAGAACAACAAAAAACACAAATGAAGGGAGAAAAATGCTCCAGGCGTCACCTTAGAAAGGGGAAAATCAACACAACCTTCTCAAATCACTAGAAGAAGAAGAAGAAGAAGAAGAATGTATGGGGAAATCGTATGAGTATCTCTCTCCCATACGTAAGGCTTTATTATATATGAGATATACATTGGTAGGATGCCAATGATGCCCCTAATGTATATAAGTAATTACCCATATGACATTATGATACTTTTACCCATACAACACACCCACAACTTCAACAAAGAGAAGAATTTATGGGGAAATTGTATATCTCTCCCATACATATGGCTTTATTATATATGAGATATACATTGGTAGGATGCCAATGATACCCCTAATGTATACAAGTAATTACCCATACGACATTATGAGACTTATACCCTTACAACACACCCATGACTTCAATAGAGAAAGTAGAAACAAAGGAGTTGAAATGAGATTACTTAAATTGGCTGAGAATGGAGGAAATCTATTGGAGGCAAAGGTCTAGATGATGTTTGTGGTTGCGTGAAGATGAAAGAACACAAATTTTTTCCACAAGTACGCCGCTATGAGCATAAGAAAATTCTATTGAAAGTTGTTCGTGGATGGTCATTGGATCTACTAGAAGAATCTGATTTTGTCCTATGTTGTGGACTATTTCTCAAGCCTTTATAAGGAGCCATTAAAAAATAGACCCTGGTTGGAAGGTCTTCCCTTAAGTAGGATTTTGGATGATAAAAAGTGTTGGTTGGAGCTGCCTTTTTTTGAATCTGAAGTGACCGAGGCCTTGAAATTCCCTATGGAGACAGAGCACTTGGGCTCGATAGCTTTCCCATGAATTTTTTCAAGGAGTTTTGGTGTGTGATGGGGGAGGATGTTATGTGTGCTTTGGAGGGGTTTCATCAAAAGGCTGCGCTCTGCCAAGACTTTAGGCCTATCAGCTTATTGAGCTCTTACCAAAAGTGTTTGCTAGAGGATTAGAGTAGGTCATGAGTGATGTCATCTCCCTATCCCAAAATGCCTTTGTGAAAAGCCATCAAATGTTGGATTTCTCTTTAATTGCCAATGAGTGCATTAATGTGTGGCTTAGAGTGAAGAGTTTTGGGGTGGTGTGTCAAATAAACATGAAGAAAGCCTATGATCACGTGAACTGGGACTTCTTAGAGCACATCTTGCTTAGGATGACATTTGGAAGAAGTTGTTGTAATTGGATTAAAGTTTACATTTTGATGGTTTCTTTTTCTTTTTGGTGAATGGTTCTTTGAAGGGCTTCTTCCATAGTAGTAGCCTTCCTATTTAATCTTGTTATGGAAGTTCTTAGTAGGTTGGTGGCCTGGGATGAAAATGTTGGGTTGTTAAAAGGTTGTCAAGTTCGTGAAGCTTTCAATTGAAGTTTTTCAATTGATCAAGTTCTTGAAGCCTTCAATTGATCAAGTTCAGTCTTTGAGGTGTCTACTGTGATTTTTGAAGCTTCTTTGGGGCTCAAAGTTAACTTGGAGAAAGAGAAATGTTCGGAGTGGGACATGTTCCTAATTTTGGTGATCTTACTAGCTGTTTGGGTTGCCATATTGAGTCATTGCCGACCTATTGCTTGGGGCTTCCTTTGGGAGCCAAGTTCAGATTGAAAGCTATATGGGATCTTAAGCTTGTACCTTTTAAGAAGAGATTGAAATCCTGAAGGGGGAGGTATCTCTCAAGGTTGGGTGGTTAAGCTCTGAAGAATTTTGAGGAAAGATGATTCTTATTGATTGATTCAATGTGCATACAATGCCTCTAGTCAGAGATATATCTTAAATAAAGCAATTAACCATCTCTCCTAAAACCCTAAGGTTGTAAGATAGGTTAGAGTTAATGTTCTTAATATATTTCAACACTCCCTCTCAAGAGGGACACTCTTGGACAATGAACACAGGGGAGTTGGGTGCAAGTCCATAGGATGTGCATACATGTGCACAGAGAGCTCGGGAGAATAATTACATCCATAGGGAGATTTGAACTCCTAACCTAAAACCTGCTTTGATACCATCTGTATCAGAGGCCATCTCCAATGAGACACCAACCTGACCAACCTAGCTTTGTGCATCACCAAACACCCTCTGATACCAAATGTTTCAGAGGTCATCATATAGCATTTATCGTTGCTTTGATACCAACTATCACAGCCAGATTTTTCTCTGTTACAATCGTGCAGCGCTCCAACCATCACCTAGCCAATGCTAGCCTTATAACCATTTGAGCCCTTCTTTGACCCACCGACATGTCTAACTTGCATTGACAAGGATACTGCTCACCAAGAGCACTATCATGTTAAACCCGCACTTGACCAGCTCACGAACTATTTCTTTATGTCGCCACAATGCTTGTAGTGTCCCTCGTGTCATCGCTGCCTAAGCATGCGACTAGTCAGCCATCTTGGCGCCTATCCTGTGCCATTGAAGCGCATTTCAAATGACCCTGGAGTCCATTACGCTCCTCTCATAGCACTAAAGGCCCAACACGCCTACCACACATCCTCGAGTTGCCGCTCGAGCCATTAAGCTCACCGACGACTATGACATCTTATGAGGGTACCATGCCATTCCAAGTAAGACGCTGCCCCAAGTCTTGTCATGCCACCACTATGGCTGTCTAGGGCTAAGTCGGGATTTTTTCTAGTACAAGGACCAGACACACTCGAGCACCAAGGCCATGGGATAGCCCACTCGGTATCCTATGTGCCGCCACTGTCGCATAGCGTGTGCTAGTAGCACACCTATAAGAAAACCATCGGCTCATTTCGAATGCACAACGCCACCCCATCAGGCTCCAAACACTGTCCCATGAGGGAACCCAATCCCCATAGGAACCCTAAGCCACACCTCTATGCTAGCCTAGAGCCATCTCTAACCCACGTTGGGGATGCCTCACAGTTTGATCTCATGCAGACTAGGAGCATGTTTCTTGTGCTAGCCTCGCAGTTTGATCTCATGCGGACTAGGAGCATGTCTCTTATGCATGGCACACTGTCCATCATGCCGCCAATGCCTTAACATGCCTCTTGCCCATGTCAAGGGCCTGGGTGCCTCTAAGAACCCACCCCTCCTCAAGGTGTGGAAAGCTAAAAGGGAACATCAATATTTACAAAAATGCCACCATGCCACACACAAGGCCGCCATGCCCCTGTATGCACCAAGACATGTCCATGACATTCTCCTCTACTTGTCTAGTTGAAGCCTTCATCAACACACCTACACAATTGCTCCACTTTGGCTTACACACTTGTTTCCCTTTGCCTCGATTACCCTAATCATCGCCCAATACAGCACTGGACTCGGCTTGGAAGCTCTGTACACCGCCTACTCCTCAACTAACCCTAGTCTTCATGGCACTCCCAGTGCCATTGTGTGCGTTCCATTACACACCAATGCACCATTGTTTCAATGTTGTCTGTCACACTAAAAACTCAGTCAAATCCTATCCTAATCTTATCTTTTATTTCCTAATACTCTCCGTCAAACGCATGAGGATTTTTGGGGAATTTTTTTTCATGTGTTTGAAGATCATAGAGTTTATGACTTCATGCCAATGCCATGTGTTTTGATGAAATTCGTGTCAATGCCACTTGATCTAATGTTATTCATGCTGATGCCACATTATCTGATGATATTTGTGCTGATTCTGATATTTAATAATGTTGATCCGCAAGTTGATGATATTGATCTGATGGAACTCCTCGATGACACCTTGATGAGGATGAGTCATAAGCTGATGTTTTTTTTGTTTGTTTGTTTGTTTTTTGATAGATGGATGAAAGAGAATGAATGGGTCTCGTTGGACTTGATGGGTTGGATCACTATGGATTAAAGGAATTGGGCCTCTTGGGCGAAGAAAAGACCTCTTTGGGTCAAGACCTCAATGTAGGCCTTGTCACAATGGTAAAATAATACCAAATCACTAATGGGATGGTAAAAAATCTTTGTGGGTCCATGAAATGAGCCTTTATGGGTTGAATGTTTTGGGCTTGTATTCTTCATGCATCACATGAGAACTAGCCACTTTTTATTTCTTCTTCTTCTTCTAGGCTTTGGGTTCTTTAATTTGAGAATGTTTTGAGACACCATGGACATTCGGGATTTGTGTGCCTTTGCAACATGTTGGAGTATATGTTTCTGTTAGATACATGTGTATTGGTGGGTATTTATATCATACTGTGCTTGGGATGATAAAACATTATATTTGGTGTTGTAATTACATGGTATAAATAATAATACACTCCACCGTATGAGAACACACTAATATGATTCCCCAATTCTGTGTCTCTCTCTTTCTTCTTCTCCTTTTCTCTCTTTTCTTCAATTTGAGAATCAACTTTTCCAACTTGGTATCAGAGTAGGAGAGCAGTGATCAGGAGCGTCTGCGATACCGAGTAGTGTTGACGTTAGTAGAGCCGTACAACACCCTCGATGGAAAAGTTAAGGTTTTGATAGATCTCAACTTCCTAGTCATTGTGATGATTTTTTCTAATTTTTTGATGCCTAGACTGTGTTATTTTGATTTTTTGTGAAGAAGACTTAAAAGACCCAAATCTGATGGAACTAATTGATTGGATGAGATTGGGTTCGTTGTTTGGAGTAGATTCAAAAGGGTTGGTTGTTTTTACCAAAGGAAGGTATTGTTTCCTATTTGTTACCAAACGAGGTCTGCGCATAGGGACAATTTTTCTTACAATATTATTCATAAAAAAATGCTTAAATGGTCGTTTGCAATAAAAATTGAATGGGCTGGTTGTTTTTGGGTGTATAATCCATTTTTACAATCAGTATGAGCATTGAACTTGTTATTGAGGCTCAAATCAAGTTGGGTGCTCCTAACTTGTGTTTTCTAGGTGTTACTGATCAAAGTCTATAGTTTGAGCTCTGATCATTGTAGTGGAGTTGGTTGAGGCAAGAACATCTGTCTAGCCTATGGATTATGTATTTAGCCTATGGGTGCTTGGCTTGTGTGGATTCAGGACACTAAGGTGCTGTGTGGTGTTAGGGAGTGGACCCAACTGTGATAAAATCAACAAGGAAGACTAGGAGTGTAGTTTGTGTATTGCTCGTGGTTGTTAGTAGTGCAACTATCATGTATACAGTATGTCAATAGAGAGCCAAACCTTGAGGCAAATAGTAGATGAGACAAATATGAGTGATATGGGTAGCATCTAGATTACTGGGGACTCATCTCAATCCCAGATCACAACAGTGAAATGTTATGGGACCAACTAGCAGGACTGAATCTTTTGTATGAGGTGTATTCATATGTTCATAGGGAAGAACAACGATGGGGAGTTATGAATTTGTCTTTTTCTTTTGAAAAATTAGCACTAGTGTTTACCTCAACTCGGGGAAGTAGAGTTGGTAACATAGGATGTGGTCATGGTGGAAGACTACTTCTAATTATAGAGATTGCCTTAAATGCGAGCATTGTGGTCAACCCCGCCATACTAAGGATCAGTGTTGGGATCTTCATGGACGATCTCACGATTTACCTCCATGTTCTTCTTAGCATGGGGGATCTGGTAATAGTAGGGGTGGTAGTTGTTTTGGTAATGGTAGACCCAACGCTTATTCTGTGACTTCTACATCCACAAAGATTACTTCTACAATTCCAATGTCCGTGCCGTCTAGATCTTCAGACGGAGGTCTATCTCGAGATGAGATTGAGCCTTTCATCCGCTTTGTTTCTCAACTTGAGCATCCTTCTATTGCCTTTACATTTTTATTTGTGCACTTAGGTACATCTACATTTGTTTCCAGTCCTTAATGCTCTTGGATTATAGATTTCGGAGCCTCACATCATATGAATGGTATGCCTTCTCTCTTCAAATCCTATCATGTTTGTTCTAGTAAGGACAAAAGTCAGAATTGTAGATAGTTCTCTTTCCTCTATAGCTGGTCAAGGAGACATCCCTATCACTCCTGACTTATGCCTATCATCTATTTTACATTTTCTTAACTTTACTCTTAACCTGTTGTTCATCAACCATCTTACAAAGAACCTTAACTATTTTGTCACCTTTTTTCCTACTCATTGTGTGTTTCAGGATATGAGATGAAGAAAATTATTGGTTTGGGGCATGAAAAGGATGACCTGTACTTATTAGATTCTAGTCTTCTAGCAATTACTTGAACAACTTTAAACAATAAAGAGGAATGTCTCTCCTTTCAGATCAGATGAGTCCTATACTTGGCATTGTCGTCTGAGTCACTTGTTTTTTTTCTGTACTAAGGAGGATGTTTCCTCAATTTTCTGTCTCTGAGTCTGATGTTCTATGTGAACCGTGTCAGTTAGTCAAGCATTGTAGGTCTGTTTACCCAATAAGCAATAATAATAAAAGTTATATTCCTTTTTTTTGTGTGCATTATGATGTTTGGAGAACATCACCTACTACATTATTTGGTTTCAATTATTTTGTAACATTTTTGGATGATTGTTCTCGAGTCACATGAGTCTATTTATTGAAAAGAAAAAGTGACATAGGTGTAGCATTCAAATCATTTTACAAGATGGTTGCTACCTAGTTCAATACAAAAATTCAAGTGTTATGATTAGATAATGGTAGCGAAAATCTTTCTCATGACCTCTCTTCCATTCTAGATGAGTCTGGTATTGTTCACCAGATCACTTGCCCTAGTACACTTGAGCAGAATGGGGTAGTAGAGAGGAAGAATAGGCATTTACTTGAAATTGCATCTGCTATAATGTTCACTATGAATGTGACTAAGACTTTTTGGTCTGAGACCATTCTAACAACTAACTACCATTTGTACAGGATGCCATCACGTGTCCTATTTTTCAAATCCCCATTTGAAATCTTATGTCCTGACTCACCATTGTTTCTTCTTCCTCCTAAAACATTTGGGTGTATTTGCTATGTTCAAGTACCCAAATATGATCGTACCAAATTAGACCCTAAGGCACTTAAGTGTGTTTTTTTAGGCTATGGTGTGGACTAGAAAGGTTACAAATGTTATCATCCTCCTACTCGACGTAGGTTTATTTCTCGAGATATGACATTTTTTTAAGAGTATTCATTTCTTTTCTTCCACTGGGTCTTCTCTTCAGGGGGAGCAACAGTCTATAGGTGGAGAGTTGTGTTCCACTACCTGTTCCATTCCTATTATAATTCTCTCGCATCACTTTGATGGTACTGGAAGAAAAGGAGAGAGTGAGCTACAAGTATACCAAAAGGAAGAAACAAGTGGCATAAGTCTTGAGTTCTCATGATCCACTCCAGGAGTTGACTTCGAATTTAGTTCCTAAAACAAGCAATGGTTCACTTGTTCCTCTTCCTCTAAACCATTTTGATGATTGTGATCAACCAATTGCACTTAGAAAGGGTGTAAAAGCTTGTACTCAACATCCTATATATAAATTATTGTCATATCATGCATTATCCTTCTCTTTTTGTAGCTTTTATGTTGCTTTGTCTTCTATATTAATTCCTCGTAGTGTATTTGAGGCGTTTTCACAACCACAATGGAAGGGTGCAATGGTTAAAGAAATGAAAGCCTTGGAAAAGAACAAGACGTGGGAATTAGTAGATCTTCCTAGAAGAAAGAAGTTGGTTGGATGTAAGTGGGTGTTCACAGTCTAGTACAAGTCTGATGGATCAGGGGAAACGTATAAGGCATGGCTAGTGGCTAAAGGGTATACTCAGACCTTTGGCATCGATTACCAAGAGACATTTATTCTTGTAGCCAAAATGAACTCAGTTAGGGAGCTTATATCATTGGCGACAAATAAAAAATAGTCTCTGTTACAGTTTGATGTGAAAAATGCATTTTTGCATGTAGATCTAAAAGAAGAAGTATACATGGCTCCTTCACCTAGATTTCATATATCAAATGCTGAGGGTAAAGTGTGCAGATTAAGAAAGGCCCTATACAGTTTAAAGCAGTCACCACGTGCATGGTTTGAGAGATTTAAATCTGCCATGACATGCAATTGATATAGGCAAGCTTAAGCAGTCCATACACTGCTTATTAAACACCAAGGGCCGAAGATAACAACCTAAATTGTATATGTGGATGATATTGTAGTTACAAGGAATGATGAGGTTGAAGTGGCTAATCTAAAAGCTTATTTGAAAAAAGTGATAAAGGATTTGGACACACTAAAGGATTTTCTCGAGATAGAGGTGGCCAGATCAAAGCAAGGTCTATTTCTATCTTAAAGGAAATATGTATTAGATTTGTTGAAAGAGTCAGGAATGAATGGGTATAAATCGTGTGCCACACCTATTTAGGAAAATCGCCGACTGAAAGGAAAATGACAGTGAAGACTCATTCGATGCCGGGAGATTCTAGAGATTGGTAGGGAAGCTGATCTACCTATCACTTACATGTCCAGATTTCACGTATGCAGTAAATGTTATTAGCCAGTTCATGCATGCTCTGCTAAATGATCATATTGAGGCAGTGTATAAGGTTCTTAGATACCTAAAGGGATGTCCTGGAAAGGGAATGCTATATAAGGGACATGGTCATCTATGTGTAGAAGCATATATAGATGTTAATTGGGCTGACTCCCTCACAGATCGTAGATCCACATCTTGTTATTGTTCTTTTGTGGGAGGAAATTTGGTTACTTGGAGGAGCAAGAAATAGTCCGTGGTTGTCAGATCAAGATTAAAGGCTGAATTTAAATCCATGGCTCATGGCATCTATGAGTCCCTATGGTTGAGGATGTTATTTTGAGGTTGGATTTCCAGTAATGAGACCAATGAGCCTATACTGTGACAACAAAGCAGCAATTAGTATTGCCCATGACCCTATCGAACATTATCAGACCAAACATATAGAGGTGGATCGCCACTTCATCAAAGATCATCTCAAAAAGGGCAGCATATGCACTCCATTCATTTTGATTACAGACCAACTTGCAAACGTGTTCACTAAAGGCCTAAGTGGAGCACAATTCATGTATTTGATTCACAAGTTGGGAATGATATATATCTATTCTCCAGCTTGAGGGGTAGTGTTGGAGTATCTGTTTATGTTAGAATACATGTGTATTGGAGGGTATTTATGTCATACTGCACTTGGGATGGTAGACCACTGTATTTGGTGTAGTAATTACATGGTATAAATAATAATACACTCCACCGTACGTGAACACACTCATACGATTCCCCAATCGTCTCTGTCTGTGTCTCTCTTCTTCTTCTTCTTTTCTTCAATTTCTTGAGAATCTACTACTCCAACTCAGCAAGCATTGGTGTGGCTGGTGATGGGGCTGACTGGAGAGAACAGCATAAGGATAAACAATATGTGAAAAAGACATTCGGATCTCATCTTATTACGTTTCTGAATTGACACATGGATGAACTCTATGAGATCTTTGAGAAATCCTCATTGTATACTCTCAACAATAATTTCTTAACCATCGTTCATAGTGAGTCATTCTTAAAGGTTGATAAGAAATTGTTCAACTATGTGGAAGGTGGAAAAACATTAGGAAAAGGTTTCCCGTTGTTACAGCTTGTTGCAATGTGCTCCTTTGTTCAACCTGTCCCATCTTCATCAGTGATAGGGGTCGTTTGATGATCATGTCATGGGTGTAATTGACATAAGCATGCTTTGGAGCCAGTTGATGACTGGGATGTTTGAGACCTGTTGGGTGTATTGCTGCCACTGCTTTCACCACATAAGAAACAAGCTTTGCCTTCATCTCTCCCACCAGAGATTAGAGAGTTTAGGATGTCAACCCTTGAAGGGGGTTGTTTCAAGCCGTGAATCATGATTGGAATGAGACAGAAGAAAATTATTATTGGAATGAGACAGGAGAAAGCACGAGACAGAAGAAAGCTTAGGCCCAGCAAGCAGCACAACATCATCATATATTTGATCAATCAAAGTAAAGGTTTGGTTGCTCTGACACCATGAAGAATTTTGAGGAAATAGGATCCTTATTGATTGATTCAACATGCATCCAATGCTTCTAGTAAGAGGTATAAATAGATTAGTAAAAGATTTGGTAGAAACCAAACAAAACAAACCTAATATAATAAAATCTAATCCTACATAATTAGCCCAATCTAATAAAATCAAATCCTACCCTAATTTTATCTTTTATTTCCTAATAGGCTCACCCTTATCAAAAGTGTGCTGTCCAATCACCCCATTTACTTTATGTCACTTTTCTTGGCCCCAAAGTCCATCATCCAGAGGATGGACAGTATTCGGATCAGGTTCTTGTGGAGTTCCATTGATGGTGATAAGAAAATGCATTTGATGGAAGTGGGGCATGATTTGTAGACCGGTTGAGTATGGTGTTCTTGGGGTCTGGTCGCTCAAAGATATGAATCGGGCTCTACCCTCCAAATGGCTGTGGCACTTCGGTGAGGAAAGAACGCCCTTTGGAGAAAGGTTATAGAGGCTAAGTATGATTTGAATTCCATGGGATGGATGTCTGCCTCCATTTATGGTCCGTATGGTGTGGGAGTGTGGAAAGGTATTTTAGCCTGTTTTGAACATTTATCGCAAGGTTTTTCTTCAAGGTGTGGTATGAGTCCTCTCAAGTTTGATTTCCCTGTGCTGTTCAATTTCTGGGAGGACCGTTGGTGTGGTATGAGTCCTCTCAAGTTTGATTTCTCTGTGCTGTTCAATTTTGCTTTGAAGATGGTTTCAGTTCAAGAGCACCTTATTCACTCTCTGGATGGTTTAGCTTGGAATTTCCATCTGCATAGATCCCTCAATGACTGGGGATGCCTTTGCACTCCTCTCCTCTTGTCTGGATGCTGTAGTTATTGGCGGGGAGACTGAGGAAGATAAGATGTGCTGGGGCATAGATAAGAACGGTTTATTTATTTATTAGTGAAATCCTTATAAATGTCCCTGCAAAATTTCTCTCCCCTGTTCTGTTTATCTTGCTGGCTTTGGAAGTCCAAGTTGCCCTCTAAAGCAGCGTTTCTGCTCTTGTTAATTTTCTGTGGTAAGGTTCTTACACCTGAAAATCTCATGGCTAGAGGTTGTCATCTCTTGAATAGGTGCAGGATGTGCCTCTGTAGCTGCCTGCAAGTCAGTTGACCATCTTTTTCTCTATTGTGGAGTTAGGGCTTCCGTCTGGAACTTCTTTCTAGCAAAGTTTAGGAGGAGCTGGATCTTATCAAGATCAATATTGTTGTTGCTGTCCATGTGGAGCCAGGAGCACATAGGGGGCCTGTCGATCAAAGGCAAGGTGTTGTGGAGATGCGTTCCGGCTGTTGTGTGCTGGTCCATCTGGTTGGAGCGTAATGCCTGGCTTTTTGAAGGGAGGGTGATAGCCTTGAGCAAGTTGCCAGAGAGAGCCTTTTCACTCTTATTCTGTTGGATGGCTTATCTCCTATTTTTAAGAATATGAAGTTTCAAGAATGGGTTTTTGACTGGGAGTCCTTTATTATTATCATTTTTTCGTGACTTGTAGCCATAGTTCAAAATCTCGCTCGATACGGGTCGTATCGCGCGAGTTGTACCGGTATTGCAGGTGTGTGACACAATACCCCCATGCTTAGCGAAATATCGTGATCTGGACAGGTTATCGCAAGACGTATCGCGTATCACGTATCGCGTATGCGTCTCACGATAACATGTCAAAAATGACATTTTTTTGCTTAAAATAGCCTGAGTCTCGCTGTACAGGGAAGTATCGCGTGCCGCGTTTCGCAGATAACCACTCCCGTATTGCAAGTCACCAAAAATCTCAAAAATCTTATTTTTTTTGCAGTTTCTTACTTCATTTAGCTTCTAGAGACTACATCTAAGACTCCATTTGAGTCTATTTCGTTTGAAAAGGGAGATTTGAGCCGAATCGAAGGATCGAACCCGAAACCCCAAATTTTGACAAAAACTTCGGTAATCTCTTTATTTCTTCTCTATTGCTTGTA
>JAOXJP010034904.1:0-31017 GCA_025762735.1 Platanus orientalis
CCCCTACCTCTTCTTCAATATTCCTCCCTCTTCTTCATCTCTTTTTCTCCCCTCTTCTTCCATCCTTTTTTCTTTTCTTTATTTTTTTTCTTTGTTTCTCTCCCATTGTTTTCTTCTTACTAAGATTTAAGCAGTTTGGCAATACCTTCATTGAATCACGGCATCACCAAACACCAACCACCAACCCTTTGTTCGAAATCTCTTGTAAGGGCACCTGGGACCCCTATGCGACCCACCTGGGAGTAGCCTCTCCCTCATAATACCCTTCCTAAAAACAAGGAAGCCTGATTAGATAGCATCAGGCGGCACACTCTTTTGATGATTCAGATTTTTGGCAAAATCTCATACTTTGGAGCTTGAACTTGGTCAGGTTTTGAGACATTTCAAGAGGCATTGGGACACATTATAAGAGGTACGAACAGTTTTTTTGAAAGCTTGAAGCATCGGATCGCAGTACTTGATTTTCCACATTTTTGTAATTTTCGAGCATGACCAAAATTTAGCAATTTTTAGAATAAATAGCTAGACTACTCCAAATCCTTTGACATTTTATAAGAAATCACTGAAGGTCTACCCAGAATAATCTCCGAAGCCCAGCATTTTATGATGCATCAAAGAGGTATTTTGGTAATTTTTTACTTTTCTAGAAAATTACGAAATTGCCATTAGGTTGCAATTTTTAGAATTAATTATTTGAGTTATTATTTGTTATTTGGAATTTGCATAGCATTCCGCATCATTCGAGTTCTAAGGTCGGACAATGGTGGAGAATATCTCTATCAGGAATTTTCCTCTTTTCTTGATACATCTAGCATCATTCACCGAACTACCTGTTTGTAGGGGTGGCAATGTTTGCCATGACCCGCGAACCCGAGACGACCCAACACGAAAATAAGCGGGTTAGGGTTGACCCTAAATGTGTTTCAGGTCAAAACAGGTCAACCCGCTTTGACACGATTAATAAATGGGTCGGTTAGGGTTGAACCAAATGGTCTTATACCCTTACCTTGACACGACATGAACCTAACTCGCCAAGACGAATTACCACATAACCCGTGAACCCAACACGACCCAACACAAAAATAAGCGGGTTAGGGTTGACCCAAAATGTGTTTCGGGTCAAAACAGGTTGACCCGCTTTGACACGATTAATAAATGGGTCGGGTTAGGGTTGATCCAAATAGTTTTATACCCCTACCTCAACACGACACAAACCCGACCCGTCAACACGAATTGCCACCCCTACCTGTCTGGGCACCCCTGAGCAAAATTAGGTATCTGAACACAAGAATACACTTACTGAGATTGCCCGTGCGATCATGTTTACCATGAATGTGCCACGGACTTTTTGGTCTAAGGCCATTCAAACAGTTGCTCACTTGATTAATCGGATGCCTTCCCATGTTCTTGCTCACAAGTCCCCAGTTGAAATCTTGTTCCCCAACTCTACATTGTTCCCCTTACCACTCAAGACATTGAATGTATTTGCTATGTCCATATACCCAAATATGATCAAATCAAATTAGACCAAAAGGCACTTAAATGTGTTTTTTGGGGCTAGGGATAAATCCGAAAGGGTATAAATGCTTTCATCCACCTACTTGTTACTACTTTGTTTCTCATGATGTGACCTTTTTGAGTCCATTCTTTTATTTTCTTCACATGGAAAATCTCTTCAAGGGGAGCCGTTGGTCAATGCAAAGTTGGACAGTACTACCCTACTTCCTATCCCTATTCCTGTCCCAGTTCCATCATACCAATTCGATGGCAGATGTAGTATTGGTAACAAGGGGGATTTACAAGTATATACCTAACAATGCTTATGCGGTCAATGTTGTTAGTCAATTCATGCATGCTCCCACTTGCTCATCTGGAGGCTACTTATCATATTCTAAGATACTTCAAAGGATGTCCGAGGAAAAGTGTGTTCCATTCTTCTCATGGACATCACAGAGTTTAGGCATATACCTATGCAGATTGGGCAGGATCAGTCATTAACAGACAATCCACCTCAGGTTATTACACTTTTGCGGGTGAAAATCTGGTTACTCAGAGGAGTAAGAAGTAGGCAATGATTGTTAGGTCTAGTGCTGAGGCTGAGTTCAGGTCCATGGCACATGGTGTGTGTGAGCTTCTATGGCTAAAACGATTATTAATAGAGTTAGGTGTTTTTGTTCCTTATCATATGGCCTTATAGTTATACTGTGACAATAAGGCTACCATAAGCATTGCACATAATTCAATACAACATGACAGGACAAAGCATATTGAGGTAGATCGTCATTTCATCAAGGAGAAATTGCAATGGGGATGGATTTATACTCCTTTTGTGAAAATTGGAGAAGGCAGATGTTCTTACAAATGGGTTAAATCATGTTAGATTTTATGATGTGAGCAAATTGGGAATGAGAGATATCTATTCCCCAACTTGAGGGGGAGCGTAGAAGTGTAAGGGTATAGATATAAATATATTATGGTATATATACAAATATGGTATATCATTAAGAAAACATAAATAATATTTTAGTGGTGTAGAACATACTACATACACGATTTCAAATTTATTCTCTTTCTTCCTTCTCTTCATCTTCCTCTTATTTCTCTAACCTAAACATCATCAAATTACTACATAAAATTCAAGTAAATTATCATTGATAGTGTTACAATTGTGTGAACCCAATAATACATTATTTGTGGGCTGGTTTAATCCAGTTGTGTAGAAATCCTAAGTCCAAACCTAAGTTAGTGTTTCATATACAAACTCATCCAATTCTCTTGAAATGTTGCAGTGTTATTATTCACTCTAATATCTATCATCCCACAAAGTTTCACCTTGATCTGCAAAGTCTAACCCTATTTTCTATGGTGCCCTAGTTATATCCAGCAACTAGAAATTTTGGGTTTTACCTTCCCTTAATCTTATCAATCCATATTTTGAGGTTTATTTCTAGCTTGTTTGGACCTTGTTTAGATAACCCCCAAGATTTTAGGCCTTAGGCCATTCTGCATCAATATGTCATACCACCCAAAGTATGAACTAAAACCACTCTATTAAACATCTTAAAGTACAACATCCCGCCCCCATGACGTTACAAGAGGAATCATCATCCAAGGAGACAACACCTTTCTTCTCTTGAAACGTTTTCCTAAAGAGTGTATGAACAGGAATCTAGTCATTATGTGAAGAATCGCACATACCTTTGGAGACTATGATAACATCTCCAATGTATTCCCTATGTTCATCTGCCACTGATGTATTGGGATTATCACATTTAATTTTTGTCAGTAAATTTTGTACAATCCCTTTTAATATGATCATATTCCTTACAGTAAAAACATTGCACCTGGCCATTTCCTCTAAACTTGGACCTAACTTTCCCTTGTGATTCTCCTTGCAAACCACAGGCCCAAAATCTTAACTTCCTTAAAAGTTTGGTCTCCTAATCTCTTTCAATAAGAGCGGGATGTTATGTCCTCCAAAATTACTATACTTTTTCCAAACAGTAATTATCTCACCAAGTTGTCAAAAGAATCAAGAAGCAAGGTAAAAAGCAATAAGGTCTTGTCTTCTTCCTCCACCTTAACACCAACCTTGTGCAATTGATCCAAGAGATGGTTCAACACATTTAAGTGTTCCAACAGTTTCACACATTCCCCTATCTTTCGCTCGTACAGTTGCTACTTCAGATATAGCTTGTTGGTGAGGCTCTTCCCATGTTGATGAATCTCTATCCCTAACATTAAATTAAACCTTATCCACAAGACAAAGACGAATTGTGTTGACGGCTTGCATTGTTATTAATGCCACTCATCATCCTCCATCTCCATGAAGTTGCCTTTTTTCCCTATAGTGCCATGTACAAGCCTTAGTGTACCAATACAACCTTCATATGGAGTTACAATCTGAGTTGAAGATGTTCCATCATTGCATTACTAATTCCGTTTGGTAAGACATGCACTCAAGCGCAATAGAAAGCCAAACAATTCTTTAATTCAATCAACCCCCTTCCTCAATATTCATCGCACAATAGATACGCTTCATCCCGAGTGGATAGCCTACAAGAAGTTGTCCATGCTACCACCCGATATCGTCATGTTGGTTTGGTTTTCTAAGAGGCATATTAATCCTAAAATAATAACTTTTTGAAAGGATAAAATACTACATTTACAAAGTATTTCTAATTTCTTTTAAAAAATTTATCAAATGCAATATATAAGAAAATTAAGCAAATATACATCATTTACTCTAAATATAATATATTTGGAGCCCATGGCCTATTCTATACTTGAACTAGTTTCAAGTTTTTCCCAAAAATTATTTTTATTCTTATAAAGAATTAAACAACTCAAAAGAAATAAATCATAGGGAGAACTATAATTCAATATTTCCTTAAATTTTTCACCATTCACTATTTTTTAATATTTTATTTTACTTTAAAAAATTAACGAAATTAAAAAAATTAAGTAAAAAAATGCTAACTCTCACCATATTGTAAATCAAGCACATAAATATCACCTATAAAAAAAGCAGAACAAATTGTGCATTCTTGGTTCTGTTTTATTCAAATTTGAAGAAAAAAGATTCAGTTGATTTTCAACTTAAAAAAATTATATATATATATATATATATATATATATATATATAATTGCCACTTTTTATTTCTCATAGTGTAAAACTAATCAATCATACATATAAAAAAACTATAAAAAATACAATTTACATAAAGGTTTCAAAAAAGGTAACCCCCAATTTTCCGTAAATTTTAATAACATAAAACAACTCTAATCTGTTTAATATTGCGAAAAGTGAACCAACAGGTGTTCATGTTCATGCATTTGCATGTTAATGACTTAAATCGAATCTTCAAAAAAGAAAAAGAAAAAAAGAAAAAAGAAAAAAAAGGACTTTGTAGAAATCTCGAATCTTCAAATCCATAACCCAATTGTCACTTTTTTTAATGAACACAAATGGAGTCCTAGATCTAGAATGTAAAAGGCCAAAATCAAGGGATTACAAGAAGAAGAAAAAAAGAGTATCCTAAAATTTACGGTTACATCGGTCACTTATGTTGATACATCAACTGCACTAACGTTTTGGTTGTAGTAACGAAATTATTGCAAAATATTTTGAATGTCTGCTCAAACATTGAAGTTTCAATTATCTTTCGAGAAAAAAATAACATTGAAGTTTCATTTTGGGTCCAATTAAAATTGGACATATTTCATACAAAATGTTCAATTTTTTATTCAATGAGGATGAGGAGAGATGTACACTCAATATAAAGAAAGAGAATTTGTGCACAGTGGAGCCCGCTTTAAGGAGATCTTTCACTTTTTGGTAAGAAGATTCAATAGAGTTCTGCAGAGGCCATGAACCAAAACTTAGAAACCGTGCTCCTTTAATTTTAGAAGTGTGATTTTATAAGCAGTTCTGCTACCAAACCATTGAATCTCTCTCCTAATGCTGGAGCAGCACCCCATGGGAGGGGTTCTGGGAGCTAAGGCCTCAAACATGTCTTAGGTACATATAAATCATTTATTTCAGAATTTGGATGGACTCTATGATGGTGAAAAAGATAGTGAAAGTTGCACAACAAAGCACTATTATAAAAAAGGGAAAATTTTTGTCTAAAATGTATCCTTCCTTTTCTCACAGTTACAATGTGCATCAACATATCATAAGAATCAGTTTTATAAAATTCAAATACCCAGCGAAAAATAAGAACTGATCTTGTCACCTTAAACGTAGAAAGGTTAGCTGAAATTTGGCTAAGAATTTGAACATTCTCATCCAAAAGATGCTTAGTCATGCCACTGCCACCTACAGATGAGACTAACCAAAAGAAAAGGTTCATTAATATAAGACCAAACATTAAAGAACAAAATAACATTAAAAATATAGCAATCTGAATCCGTAAGTCCTATTCTATTTCAAAATGGACTGAGTGTAACAGCATTTGAGAATCAAAGAAAAAAAAGGTAATTCCACTAAAATTAAAACAAATGGCCACAAGATTTGGTGAATGAAAATGACTAAAATATCCAATATACTAATTTACAGGGTAATAGATCTCTAACACTTGAAAGACTACCCTATATGAACACCAAATTTTATATATTAGAAAGAAAAAAAGAATCAGAGAAGTGAGGTAAGTATCATTTTTAATGTCTTGTCCAACCATGCAGGGCCAGGCAAGACAAGAGGTTTTCAGTTCTCAATTGCATGTTAAGAAATAGAAAGGCTTTAGGGTTATCATCTTAATCTATCTCACTTAATGGACATATTCAGACTAGTATTGGCTCGTCTAAAGTTGAGGATTTTTCTTCTCAAATGCTCTTGTGAATGAGGTCACAGGTGACAATAATCAGCAACAGTAGGAAGGTTTTATGCCAGTGAGTATTCATGTGATCAAATTAAGAATGTATAATCCAATTTTGTTTGTGAAATGACTGAAAGAATCAAACATTGGTCTGTCAGTTTTATAGATTCCAAGCTATTCCCGTTTAACAAGCATAATGAATTTATCTAACAGAATAGATGTTGGTGGAAAGGCTTGAAAACACTGCAAAAATCCAAAAAGTTCAGCAAATTCATTGGATATTCATATATATAGGCCGGTAAGCTTGTTACATGGGATCATTGAAAGATTGTTTCAGAAATCATAACTCAGCGTTATGGCAACACCTTTCAGGAGTTGCTATTCAACTTGTTAGTTGAATTTGGTGAGAGGTATTGGTATTTTAGAATATTCCTCTACTAGCACTAAAGAAGACCAAGCTGCTGAACTGCTACAAATTTTGGACTGTATGAAAAATGAGCCTTCAATTGTCTGCTTCAGATACACAATACAAGATGCAGAACAGCGAAGTCATATATTCTACAATTCAATGTGCATAAGCGATTCTGACACCATGGTTTGGCATATGGCCATAGTCATTACTTGAGATGGTTACATAAATACAACGGAGTCTTCACAGTGCCAAGCATTGATCAATCATTTTTTAATTGGTATTATAAACAAAAAAATCCAGACTTTCTTGGCACCAAGTGGATGAAAAATAAATTTTCCTCCCCTTTCCAGCAACTTTCCACGGCAACCAAAGACATACAGGAAAGTGCACTTTCCTTCACTTTACTTTGTGTTCCTTCACTTTCTTCACCATCCATCACTTTCTTTACAGACATCCTATGGAAGCTAAGAAAATTTTGGACAGAACTCTAGGAAATGTTAGTATAAGCATTAGTACACATATAGGAATCATTACATAAGTAAAACAACTATCTATGATGGTTGTTGAAAATCGATACTCTTGTGACATAAGTTGGCACGCATGTCTAGAACACCAAAGGTTGGGAAATGATAAAAAAAAAAAAAAACATAATGATGCAACACATCCACATAAAGATAGAAATGAAAATAATAATAATTAAGACTATGATTTATAAGTGGCATATGCTTCTTCACATAACTCATAATCTTTCAGATAAAAAAATAATTTTAAAATAAAAAATATTCATTAAATTTTACATAATTTGAAAAGTAGGACAATAACTATCCAAATCTATACCATTGGCCATCCCTATGGAAAAACAAAAGAAACATACAGCATACTTTTCCTCAAGTTCTCTTTTGTTTAATATATCTTTTAGATTTTTACTATTTTTTATGATTTTATTATTAAATAAATAATTTTTTTTTCCAAAAATACCAGATTACAGCATTATATAGATCATGTATGCTTATACTATATACAAAATAATCAAACCAAACCATGCTCATTTAGTCTAATTTTTGAATTTTTATTTTTATTATCTTTTATTAAAAAATATAAAATATATATATTTTATCTATCAAAACAAGTATGACTCCATGAAAGTGTAGATTAGGAAAAATGATGCAACATATAAAAGAAGAATGGAACATGCCCAAGTTCTCAAAAATTTGGGTTTTAGGTTCTATCTTTCAATAATGGAGTCCTTGAATTTGTATATAATAGCTATAAATCGGATTTTATTTAAATAAAAGAACATGGGGTTTCGTGGACGATGGCAGTAGGTCCTCTGGTTTCGACATATAGCTGAATGAAGATGATATATCAACTCATTGGCGCAGCGGGTAGACTTCAGTGATTGGTGGCTCACTTAATTTACTTGTCTCTTCCTCGTACTCGTCTAGACATCTCTTATGCAGTAAGTGTGATATGTCAATTCATTATGCATTTGCCCAGAACTTATTGTCTTAAAGTTGCTTATCGAGTGTTACGCTATGTCAAGTCTTTCCCACAGAAAGGGATATAGTACGCCAAGCTTGAACATTAGAAGATTGAGGCCTACAATGATGTTGATTAGGTAGGTTTTATGTCTAATCAAAGATCTACATCTGGGTATTATACTATGGTTGGTGGGAACTAGGTGACTTGGAAAGTAAAAAACAATTAGTGGTTTTTCGGTTGAGCAAAGAGGAAGAGTACAAAGCTATGGCACACAGTGCTTGTGAGTTACTCTGGCTCAAGGAGCCATGTCAGAATTGGGATTCTATATGCAGTTGACTTTGATAGTGTATGATATCAAAGCAGAAATCAGTATCGTTCATAACCCTGTCCTACAAGATAGAACAAAACATATTGAGGTCAACAAGCATTTTATCATAGATAACTTGTAGAGCAGGTAGATATGTACTCCCTATGTTACCACAAAGGAATAGTTAGCTATAGTTTTCACTAAATATGTTAACAAAGCTAGGTTGTGTGAAGCAAGTTGAACATGGTACATATCTATACACCAACTTATGGCGGACTGTTGTGAAGGTTACTATACTCATATTAGCAGTATTTATTATTCTTACCAATTCTTTAAAATATATGGGTAGTTGGTATTATCACATCATATTATAAAAAAAAAAGCAGTAAGAGTTGTGAGAATTATTTAAGCACACTGATTCAGCCACATTTGGCTGTTTTATGGGTCTTTGGTATGTTCCACCTCATAAGAGGGCAAAATTAAAAAGCCCCGAGAAATAGATTTCATTCGTAGGGGTATTTTTGGGATTTTAGGTTCAAAAATTTTATTTGAAATTTATTTTTACTTACATTAGTTATGGATTAACCTAGGTTAGTTTTTTATTAGTTTAGGGGGAGTATATTTATGTTTTAAGTTGGTTAGGTTAAGTTTTATTTAAATCTTTAAGAAAGTGATATGTCTTATTCTCGTCACCCTTCCTTGGGCCTTATTTTGGAGAGTCAAAGCATACCCTTATGGCTTGATTTTGGTGTCATTTGAACTATTATTGAGTCACCTGTCCAATGAGTCCAAGAGTTTGTGAATCCAATGTGATTTGGGAAAGTCATGGGTCATGGCCAAAATACTAGCCATGTAACAGAATATGACGGGACTTGTAGTTTTCTATAGGTCTAGAATGATCCCTATAAGATGCGGTCAGCGAGAATTAATTATTGGGAACAAACAAACCAGTAAAATTGTTGTTCAGGGGAAAATGTTGACGTATATGAATGTATACAAGCAATATGTAAGGGTATATATGGGTACATTGTACATGAGTGGTATACTAGTAAATACTCAATGTAGTGTCTCAAATATCCTTTTAATAATTTCATTCATAGATATGAGTGGGAATACCCTTTCATAAGATTCCTCCACTTCTTCTTCCCTTTCTTCTTCCTCCTCCTCCTCTTCTTACAAACCCTTATCACAAGCTCTAATCACACTAATTTGCTTGGTATCAGAGCCCCAGGAGATTACTATGTTGAACACAACTCAAGGCCTGCAACAGACTTGCTAACGTCAATAGGCTATACTGTCACAGCCAGATTTTTCTTTGTATCACAACCATGCAGCACCCCGACCATCACCTAGCCAAGGTTAGCCTTACAGCCATTTGAGCCCTTCTCTGACCCATCGACATGTCCCACATGCACCAACAAAGATACTGCTCACCAAGAACACCGTCACGTCAAACACGCGCTTGACTAGCCCATGAACTACTTCATTGTGTCACCACAACGCTCGTCCCACTCGTAGGATCTCTTGTGTCATTGCCACTTACGCGTGCGATTAGTCAACCACCTCGGCACCCATGTCGTGTCATCGAAACACATCTTAAACAACCATGGAATCCATCACGCTCCGCTTGAAGCGCTAAAGGCCGAGCACGCTTACAGCACATCTCCGAGCGGCCGCTTAAGCCATTAAACCCACTAACAACCATGCCACCTTATGAGGGCACCATGTCGTTTCATGCAAGACGTCGCCTAAGTCTTGTCATGCCACCACTATGGTTGTCAAAGGCTAAGCTAGGATTTTGTCCAACACAAGGACCAAGCACACACAAGCGCAAGGCCACAAAATAGCCCACTTGACTGCCTGCGTGCTACCACTGTCACATAACGCATGCTAATAGTGCCCACATAGTAAGCTCCCGTCTTTTGACGCACACGCAATGTCACCCATGCCTGGGGCCCCAAGCATTGTCCCATGAAGAAACACAACCCCTATAAGAACCCTAGGCAACACCTCTATGCGTACCAAGAGCTGCTCCCAACCCACGTTGGGGATGCCTTGCAGTTTAAGCTCATGGAGGCTAGGAGCATATCTGACTTATGGCACACAATCCGTCGTGCCGCTCATGCCTATTGCCCATGTCAAGGGCTTGGGTGACTCAGAGCACCCACCCCTGCACAAGGTGTATGCTAAGCCCTTCATGGATAACCAGAAGGGAACATCACTGGGTACAGAAAATCAAACTGTACCTTACTACAGAAATGTCATTGTGTCACATCCCAGGAAGTCGTACCCCCACATACGCGCCAAAAGACTTGTCCATGATAGTACGCTATTGTTAGCAGTCCGTACAGTAACGTCAACCATGTCAAATTGAATCTCATTCCTCCTCAATCGCATAGCTTTGCTGAAACCATTGAGCTCAAGCTTGGTTTGATTTTAGTGAGTTTTAGATTTATGATAATTCTCTCCTATTTTTCAACATTTTTTTCAGATCTACAATTTCTATAGATCTACTCAATTTGGGGCTGTTTCGATCTGCAAAACAGGTACCTATTGGGTTGTTTTTTCCCTAGAAATCTTTTGAGACAAATCCCATTCAATTCCATTGAGTTTTGAGAAAGTTATGGAATTTTTTCCAATTCGGGATTGAAGGCTAGGGCTCTATCCCGATTTTTTGGGGCCTGATTGATCACATGGAGGGGTGGTATGCCATCTACTAGTTTTCAAAGGCTTTGATTGTGTATGCTTGATTGTATTGGTGCCTACATTGCATTGTGAAGGCTAGTTAGTTGTGTTCTGTGTATTTGAGCTCTCGTTCGTCTTTAGGTCTTATCGCTATGTGTTGTGGTATACCCCTTTTTGCTCTTGTCGATGACACTTAGCCTTTTGGAAGCTGTGATCAGCTGTTTTTGGTGCATAGTAGTGTTGTTTTCTTGTTTTGGTGGGGTGTACTGGGGTACCCCTTGTTTGAGGTTGCTCTAAGCTCCCATCGTGAGCCATGTTTCTTTAGTTCTTGTTTGCGATCTACTATAGTGTTGTTTATCTCTTCGTCATCATGTCTAAGGATAGTCAAATCGATTCATCCCCTCCGATGACTAATTCAGCAACTAGCCATGGTCATGCTCCTCCAGGCCATGATCAATCTCTTACACTTATTACTACTGTGAAGTTTTATGGCACCAACTACTTGGCCTAGCCTCAATCTACTCATTGGTCCATCCTTAGCTATGGCAAGTGGGGCTATATTATTGGCAGCACTCCTGCCCCGGCCCCTTCTAACTCTCAATTCCCCAAGTGGGAGGTTGAAGATGCTCTTGTTGTTTCATGGCTTCTCTTGTCTATGCAACCGTCAATTGGTAACACGTATCTATTTTTTACCTTTTCCAAGGAGAATAGGACACCCTTGAGAAGACCTATTATGAGGTTGGCCGGCTCGCTCAAGTGTATGAGCTTCATCAGCAGGTGTGGCAGATGAGGCAGGGTGATCAATCTATCACTGCCTATTACTCCAAACTATGCCTCTTGTGGAAGGAGATTAACCATTACTCGGCTCTTCCCACTCTCTATACTGCCAATGCTTTAGTTTTTCAGAAGTTTGTTGAATAAAAACCACGTATTTGAGCTTCTTGCGGGTCTTAACCCTGAGTTTGAGCCAGTTCGCAGTCATCTCCGTACTCATGATTCGTTCCCATCCCTACTGAAGTCTACATCTTTCTCTACTGTGAGGAGCGTCGTAGGAGTGCTATGTTTGTACCCCAGCCTTCACATGCTCTTGAGATATCAGCCCTTGCTTTTATGTCCCAGATAGATGGCCTTTACGTTGTGATCATTGTGGGCGACCATGTCATACGAGGGCCACTTAATGGAACCTTCATAGCTGTCTTCAGGAGCCTATTTCCCAGCCTCCTCAGCGTGGTTCTCTTGTTGGTGGCTATGGTGTAGCTCCTCGTCCTCCTACTGGGGGGTCAATCCAGTGCATATGGCGTAACCCCTACTGATGTTGTTCCTTCTTATACAATGCCTGAGACTTTTGTTGTCTCTGGTGGAGAGTTGGCCTCCCTTATCGAAGAAATGGCCTCTCTTCATCGTTTTATAGCCCAGATGGATATTTCTTCTACTGGTACCACTACCACCTCCTCTGTTGTAGCCTCGTGTATATCGGACTTTGCCCTTAGTGCTTCCTCTCCAACCCTAGTGCTTCATGGATTATTGATTCAGGTGTCTCCCACCATATAACTGGTACGTCATCTCTTTTTGTCCACTTATATTATTAGCTCTAGTCAAGATATGGTTCGTATAGCCAATGGCTCTGAGTCTTCTATTGTTAGGACTGGTATGTACCTATCTCTCCCTCTATCTCTTTTTTTTTGTTTTTCATGTTCTTAACTTTCATCTTAACCTTGTTTCTATCAATCATATTACCAAGTCTTTGAACTACAGTGTCACCTTTTTTCCCTTACTATGTCTTTCAGAACTTGGTGCAAAGCGACTATTAGTAAAGGTCATAAGGAGCGGAGATTGTGCCTTCTTGATACGTCTCATCTTGTCTCTCTAATGCAGCAAACATTCTCTTTGTCCTCCTTATTTGAGCTTATGCAGTGGCAGTTCCGGCTTAGCCACCCATCATACTTTACAAAGACTATTTCCCAATTTATATAGTTTTGTCTCTATGTCTTCTTTTCATTGTGAGACTTGCAAGTTGGCAAAACATTGTAGATCATCTTATCCTATGTGTACGAGCAAGAGTACATCTCCCTTTTCTACTATTCATTCTGATGTGTGGGGTCCTGCCGTTGTTATCTCTTTATTTGATTATCGTTATTTTGTTACATGTGTAGATGACTTTACTTGTACTACATGGATTTATTTGTTAGATGCCAAACATGAGGTGTTTTCTACTTTTCAATTGTTTCATAAGATGAAAGATCCTCAGTTTGACTCTAAGATTCATATTCTTTGTTTAGATAATGCCGATGTTAGAGATTACTCAATGACTCATGAACAGAATGGCATTCTTCATCAAACCACTTATGCAAGGACTCTTGAAAAAAATGGGGTTGCTGAAAGAAAGAATCGTCATATGTTAGAGATTACTTGAGCCTTGTTGTTTACCATGCATATTCCTCAGGTTTTTTCATAAATGCCCTTCAGGTTGTTACCTATCTTATGAATCGGATGCCCACTCAGGTTCTTGATTTCTAGTCTCATATTTCTCGTCTCTCCAGTTTTTTTCTTGGTTCTTCCCTTCCTCCCAAAGTTTTTTGATGTGTTTGCTACATCCATGCTCCGAAGTCAAATTGTTTCAAGTTAGACCCCAAGGCTCTTAAATGCATTTTCTTTGGGTATGCTCCGAATCAAAAGGGATACAAGTGTTATCATCCCTCTACTCGGAAGCTTATTATTTTTATGGATGTCACCTTTCATGAGACTGTTTCCTTCTTCTCTTCTAGCATCTTCATCTTTAAGAAAAAAAACAGGGTGTATATGAAGATGAGGATGTTCATCTCCCTGTTCCTCCATATTCCTTTAATGTTGATGGATGTCATCGAAAAGGGGAGCAAGAGGTTGTTCCAAAGAAGGCAGAACCAACTAAATAGAAATGATAGGTGAAAGATTCTACCCATGTGTTTGTTAGGAAGAAACAGAAGGTTGCTCCTACCTCTCATGTGCCTCTCCAACAAGTCACCTCCTCTCCAGGTATTGCTCCCTCCATAACTCCTAATGATTCCCATTTGCCTATTATTGTTAGAAAGAGTATTGGTGCCTACACTTAACACCCCATTGCTAACTATGTGTATTATGACTCTTTGTCTCGAGTTTAGGGCTTTCTCTACCTCCTTGTCTATTGTTTCCATTCCATATAGTGTTCCCCAAGCTCTTTCAGACTCAGTGGTGAAAGGCAATGAAAGAATAAATGTAAACTCTTGAAAAAAAAACAAGACATGGGATGTTGTTAACCTTCCAATAGGAAAGGAGCCAATTGGGTGCAAATAGGTATTCTCAGAGAAGCTTCAACCAAATGGCATTGTTGAACGATATAAATCTAGGTTGGTAGCCAAGGGATACACTCTAACTTATAGGATCAAGAGACCTTGGCTCCAATAACAAATATGAGTTATGTCAGGATCTTAATCTTAGTTGTTGCAAATCAATGTTGGCCATGGTTTCAACTAGATGTCACGAATGCCTTTTTTTATGGAGACTTAGAAGAAGTCTACATGAGATTACCCCCTGACTTCCAACTATCCACGAGCAAAGGAAAGGTGTGCCGTCTAAAAAAGGCACGTTATAGCTTCAGACAATCTCCTCGAGCATGGTTTGAGAGATTTATAGGTGTTATACTCAAGAATGGCTATAGACATTGTCAAGCTAACCATACTCTCTTTGTGAACAACTAGCAAGGAAAAATTATAGCCCTTATTGTCTACGTTAATGACATTATGGTTACAGGTGATGATCATGGTGAGATCCATCGCCTAAGGTTATCTTGGAAAGGAGTTCGAGATCAAGGATTTGGGGCCTCTTAAGTACGTCCTTGGAATTGAAGTTGCTAAATCCAAGGATGGCCTCTTCCTATCTCAACTCAAATATGTTTTAGATCTCCTTCAAGACTTTGGGATGCTAGAGTGCAAACCTTATGACACTCACATTGAGTCTAACCATTGTACGCATGCAGATGAGGGCCACAAACCTAATTGATATTGGTTGTTACTAGAGACTAGCAGAGAAGCTGATTTATCTGACCTTGACTAGGCCAGATATCTCCTATGCAGTTGGAGTGGTCAGCTAGTTTATGCATGCTCCCACAACCAGACATCTTGAGGCAGCATACCGCATTGTTCACTAATTGAAGAAAAGTCCAAGTCAAGGCCTCCTATATCGTAGAATACATGATCACTAAGGCTTTCACTAATGCAGATTAGGCAGGATTTGTAGATGATAGATCTACTTCTAGTTATTGTACCTTTATTGGAGGTAACCTTGTTTCTTGGCGTAGCAAGAAGTAGTCAGTTGTAGTTCAGTCAAGTGCAAAGGTAAAGTTTCAAGCCATGGAACATGGGATTTGTGAGATATTGTGGATACAAGGCTTCTTGAGAAAGTTGGGATTTCATTCTCATGGTCCTATACGATTGTACCACGACAATAAGGTCGCCATTAGCAATGCTCACGATCCAGTCCAATATGACAAATAAAAGCATATTGAAGTTGACAAACACTTCATTAAGGAGAAGTTGCAAACCAAGCAAATCTGCATTCCCTTTGTGAATACTGAAGACCAGTTAGCAGATGTGTTTACTAAAGAATTGTGTAGTCCTAGTTTTAGTAGGAATATTTGCAAGCTAGGAATGCACAATATTTACATACCAGCTGGAGAGGGAAGTGTTGATGTATATGAATGTATATAGGCAATATGTAGGGGTGTCTGGGTACATTGTACATGAGTGGTATACTTTTAAATACTCAATGTAATGTCTCAAATACCCTTTTAATAAATGCATTTCATACGTATGAGAGTGGGAATAGCCTTTTATACAATTCCTCCACTTCTTCTTCCTCCTCTTCTTCTTCTTCTTACAAACCTTAATCACAAGCTCTAATCACACAAACCTACTGAAAAAACACCAGCCATCGAAGGAAAGAATATCTTCACGAAAAGAATAGATCTTCACCGAAGAGGAAATCTCTTCATCCGTTCCTACTATTGACTCCTATGATCAAGTCCCCCCTGATGTATGGCGGGAGGTTTTTTTCATACCAAGTGTGTGTTAAAACATCACCATTTCAAATCATGGATCTTCAAATCGAGATAAATCAAGAATTCTCACTATTTCTTAGATTCATGAGCGAAATTTAATTCATTGGAATCTTTCACTCACATTTTTCCACAAAGTGTCTTATGAAATATGCGAACTCTAAGTGAATATGAACAGCATGGATACAAGTCATGCCTTGGAAAAAAAAGACATTTTTGAATCCTCTTTAAGCTACAAGCCCCACCCCATCTCCACTAAACAAGGTTAAGATGTGGAAGCACTATCACAATTTTTATTAACCAATAACCAATTTGGTCCCAAGGTAAGGAATAACCAATTACACCAAAATATGCAGACAATACGGCCAAAACCACACCCTTAACCTAAGTCAATTCACATTGTACCGCTTCAAGAGGAAACTCGGGAAAAGCTTAACCTCAACTTACCAAGGTTTGGACCTGAATCCAATCTAAAAGAGAAAGAGTTAGTGCCCAAAGATATTCTTTGCTTCTAATTGAGATCATTGTCTTACTTAGCACCTGGAAATTCCTCAAATCCGACAGTTGAATGAATAGGAAAGGAAGTGACTTTTGAAGTAATAGAAAGAAAAGCAACAACTGGAGTGGGGAGAGTTAGAATCAAAAAGAGCATTCCTCACTTCTTTCTCTCATTCAAAACCGTGCATGAAAATTTCATCTCGCAGTTAGGAACATCAAGGCACATGATACAATCCATAAATGATTACGAGAATAAAAGAAATTAAGAGGGGAAATCAAAGAGCTAACTTATGCTATCAAGTTTGCAAGAACACCCACACTCAATCCCTAGAGAAAATGAGAGAAAAAGCCACAAACATGGGCTGAAATTTAATTCAATAATTCTTCAAAATTTGTTTTTACAACTTAAGCAAATCCTTAAATAAGACAATAGAATGTTGCCCTAACAAAAGACATGATCACAACCACTAATTCAAATCTAATCAAACGGTTAAAATTTGTCATTGCAATGTCACATGCCTACTTAAGAAGTCACATGACTTATGAGTGGTCACATGACTAAATAAAAAGTCATATCACTTATTACATAAAAACTTAAAAGAGAAAATTAAGAAAATTATTAAGTTCAAGACAAAAAACAGCAGCTGAAAGAAACCAAAATTGATCACATAAGATCACTTATGGACGTCTAGGCTTCAACAGGCTTTGCATCAGTCCCTCCAGGTGAAGGAGAACTCGCCCTCGAGTTAGCATCATCCTCGCTTGAAGAATCTCCATGGTATGGGATCAAGTGACACACATTGAAGACATCGGAGGTTTTACGATGACTAGGAAGCTTCAACCAGTAGGAATTGTCATTGATTCTATCAAACACTTTGCAAGGACCAATTTTCCTTGCACTCAACTTGTATTCACCTGTTGGATACCTATCTCGAGTTAAACAGCCCACAAATAATCACCAAATTCAAAAATTACACGTCTCATGCCCCTGTCCACTCGCTCCGTGTACTTCCTATTGATGTCTACAATCTATTTTCGGATAGTTTCATGAATGTGATTTATGTGTTCTACCATTTATTCAGTTTTATAGCTCACACAACCCTTCAATGGCAAATGAACCAAATTTAAAACTGTTAGGATTCTGCCCATACACAATCTTGAATTGACTGTTATCCTGTTCCTTGATCGAATATAAGCAAATTCTGCATGAGAGAACCAATTCTGCTTGTATCAAATTTCCAAGGCTTCTACTGGTAAATTCGGTCTTCCCATCGGATTGCAAATGATAGGTAGTACTAAAGTTCAATTCAGACTCCACTAACTTCCATAAAGTCCTCCAAAAATGACTTATAAACTTTCTGTCTTAATCAGAAGGTATGGATTTTGGCACATCATGCAAACAAACAATCTTTTAAAGTACAATTTAGTTATACAAGAAGCATCCATATTCTCCCGACATGGTATAAAATGTTCCATTTTAGAAAATATATCCACAATAACTAGAATAGAATCCATACCCTTTTGTGTTCGAGGCAACCCAAGAACGAAATCCATACTAACATCAATCCACAAACTAGTTAGAGAGGGCAATGATGTGTACAAACCAGCATTGATAACTCCACCCTTTGACACTTGGCAGATGTGACAATGATCAACAAGCCGATGATCATCCCTCATTAGCTTAGGCCATAAATAATAATTTGCTGCAACCAATGCATAAGTCTCATCCCAACCAAAGTGTCATTCATTATGCAGCTGAAAATGAATCTTCTATCTAAGAGAACAATTTGGATCACACAATCTTGTTCCCTTGAAAAGAAAACCTAAGTGTAAACTGAAATCACTCAGTCTGGCCTTGCCATTGGAAACCACCTCATAAATCTTTCCTAAGTACAAATTAGTTGAATACAAATCTTTGAAGCTACCAAACCCAACAGCTAGAACATTCAAAAAAAATAACAAAAGACAACTCTACTTAAAGCAACAGCCACCTTGTTTTGCACACCTGATTTGTGTTTCAATGTAAAAAAGAATTGTTGCAAATAAGCTGCCCAATTTCCTAAGCCGACGGTTCAGATGTTGTCCGTTCAAATACTTTAAAGCCTCATGATCTGATTATAAAATGAAGTCACGTTGATACAAGTACTGATGCAGCACACAAGCCCTTCATCTCAGAAAACTGAATACAACAAGAATCAAGAAAGAAGAAGAGAAGGAAAGCAAAAGTAGAAAGAAAGAACGAAAAAAGAATGTACCTGGTGTGGGTAATCACCTACCTCACAATCCCATGGCATCACCATCTTTGGTTTTCAAGTTAAGCACTAAAATTCGAAAGAGTTCCACTGGTAGAAAGAAGACCCAAAATATTTTATTCATCATAACATAATCAAAACAACAAAAGGGGTCATTTATAGCTAAAGAGAAATCATTTTGTTTCCTTACAATTCACCTTCTAAAAACATAAAAAGAAAATCTCTAAAACATAAGAAAGAAACGGACTAAATCCTAAAAAGAAACACTCCTAAAAAAACTTTCTAATTTTAGAAACTAAAACTTCTTACTCATTTTCATCACTTGTTGATATCCTTGGTATTTTGGCCATAGCTTCTCCAAATAACATCGGATTCTCAAAATCTTGGTCTCATAGGAAATGTAACCGAATAACCTTTCAAATGGCACCAAACTCAAATAATGTGCCATTGATGTTCCTCCGTGTGCCTTCTCGTGGACCCCACCAAGAGGCATGTGTGGACCCCACATGGTCTTCCATGTCCGCATCAAATACTCTCTCCAATGATAGATGGCATGCACAACTGCATAGAACTCAACATCGTAAGTTGAAAATCTCAACCTTCAACTGCTTAACTACTCACTAAAGAATGCCATGGGCTTCCCTTCTTGACTCTTAAGTACTATCCCAATTCCAATTTTTAAAGCAACATAATACAATTCCAAAACCTCAATAAAATCTAGTAGAGAGAAAACCTATGCTTCTGACAACTTTCTTTCAATGATTTTAAAACTTTCTTCAGCTTCATCAATCCACTTAAATGTCCCCTTCTTTATGCATTCAATCATAGGTGCAACTAAAGAACTAAAATGTCGAATGAAACATTGATAGAAAGAATGAAGGTTGTGTACTTGATGAATGTTTATGGGAGTTGGCCAATCTAGAATGGCATGTACCTTGGATTGATCCACCCAAATCCCTTGAAAAGAGACTTCATACCCCAAGAACAAGAGTTGCTCCATCATAAAGCTGCATTTCTTCAAGTTTATAAACAATTTTTGTTCTCGTTAAGTAATCAAAATAGCCTCTAAATGTTGTTGGTGCCGATCCATTGAATGACTACACACAAGTATATCATCGAAGTACACCACTACAAACTTCCCAATACAAGGCTTCAAAACATGATTCATCACACACATACAAATACCTGGCAAATTTGACAATCCAAATGGAAAAACCAGTCATTCATATAATCTCTCACAAGTTTTGAAGGCAGTCTTCCACTCATCACCTCGATGAATCTTTATTTGGTGATAACCACTCTTAAGGTTAATCTTGGAGAAAATTTTAGCACCGGAAAGTTTGTCCAACGTATCATCTAAACGTGGAATGGGGAATCTATATTTAACAGTAATCTTGTTTATGGCTCTACCGTCAATGCACATTCTCCAACTTCCGTCCTTTTTAGGAACTAATAGTGATGGTACAGCACATGGGCTCATACTTTAACACATGTAACCCATTTCCAAAAACTCCATGACCTGCCTATTGAGCTCTTCATGCTCTTTAGGACTCATCCTATAATGGGCTTTATTAGGAAAGCAGGCTCTAGGCACCAAATTAATATGGTAGTGAATATCCCTCATAGGAGGGAACCTGAGAGGCAAATTTTATGGCATAACATCAGAAAATTCCTCTAAAATAGGCTGAACAATAGGGGAGAAATTAGTCCCAAGTGTCTATTTTTTACACACTAATACATACACCACATGGTTTTCTTCTAATTCCTTCTCAAATTTGGTCATTAACAGCAAATTAACACCCTCCTCTAGCTTAGGTTTAGGAGCAACTTCCTCTTTTAGTGGGACCAAAATTATTTCTTCTTATTTTTGTAGGAAGTATATGTATCAAACTACCAATGCCTATCAAATAGGATACAACATGCATCCATAGCAACCACATCACACCACCCCTTATCAAAGTATCTACTTCCAATAGATAAGTCAACTACGCATCGTTTAGTAACACATACCTCACTGCCTTTCTTAAACCAAGTTTGTAGGGTTGAGGATGTGTTTCAACCTTCAAACTCAGCTTGTTGACTGCCTCTTGAAAAATGACATTTTCACAACTTCCACCGTCAATGATTAGCTTAAAAACATGTCCGGAAATGGTGCAAGTGGTATTGAACATATTGTATCAAAGCCAATCTTTAGCATCCTTATATCACGGTGTTATAAGAATCTTCCGCATCACAAGACACAGCCCATCATCTCCTCTAACCATGGCCTCTTCATCATCCTCATCATAGTAGGGCTCCTCATCTTCTTATGGCCAATCTTCTTCTTCTTCTTCTTGACAATCATCAATAAGCAATTGTGTTCCAACACGACGACTTGCTTTCTAACAATCAGAAGACTTCTGCCCTATTTACCCACACATGTAACACTTAATGGTTGCACCACTAGTTTGTTATTTTGGATTAGATGGCCTAATATTATGTTGCGGTTGAGAAGTGGTGTTGTCCTTTTGAGGTCCAATTATTGTATAACAACCGCTTGCATTAGATTCTTAGAACTGTCCCCTAGAAGCCACCAAACAACAGGACTGGACTGGTTTTATGCTACCCTGTTTGAGCCCCTTCCCTGCTGAATTTTAGCAGCCTTAGCATGTCGGTATGTTTGTGAAACATTCCAAATATCTTGTTGGTTTAGCACATCTTGCAAACTGGTCCGCAATCCACCAATATATTGTGCCACCTTTTACTCCTTATTTTCATTCAACCAATTTCTAAAAACAAGCTCATAAAATTCTTCAGTGTACTTATCAACAAATTTTCCCTTATGTTGACAATTTTGTAACTTTTGATGTATTAACTATACGTAGTTATATGGAAGAAATGTCTCCCTCAACTTCTTACGCATGTTCTCCCTGTCAACTATCTCAGGTTTACCTTGTCTTTGGCATGTCATAATAAGATGATCCCACTAAGCCGAGGCTATTCCACATAGTTTTACTGTAGCCAACTTCACTTTTTTATTTTCTAGTACATCCTTCAAGTCGAACACTATCTCAACAGTGAACAACCAATCAACACACCCTTCATCATTCAAGGTCCCCACTGAATTTTGGAATTTCCACCTTAAATCCACCATCCCAATACCTATAATCAAAGGGAATAGGTGTTGTTCTTCTCAGAGCGTTCACATGAAAAGGGTTTTCAAATTCCTCTTCATGTTGATTGTCATCCCCCTAAGATTTGTCGCCATCTTGAGAAGGATTCTCTCTTTGCGCAACATGTTGGGCTAAAGCTTCAATCTGCCTTCTTAAAAATCTTCAATCATGTTAATCACTAATTGTTGATCAAGGGCAAAATTCTGATTTGATGGAGTTGCTAGTCCACGAGTCTGATTCTTTCTCCTTCGCAAAATCTTGCAAAACCCTAGAGAAATACCTCAAACCCCCACTCGATTCCTCCATATCAGAACTTGCTCTAATACCAATTGAATGATTAAAAGAGTAAAAATCAATTAAGAAGGGAAATCAGAGAACTAATAAAAGCTATCAAATCAAAAGGAACACCCACACTCAATCCCTAAGAGAGAGGGAGGGAAAAAACCACAAATGTTGGCTGAAATTTCATTCAATATTTCTTCAAAAGTTACTGTTACAACTTGAGAAAATCCTTAATATGACAATAGAAAGTTCCCTTAACAAAGACATGATCACAACCACTAATTCAAATCTAATCTAACAGTTAAAATCTAACCCTGCAATGTCACATGCCTACTTAAGAAGTCACATGACTCATGAGTGGTCACATAGATGAAATCGGTAAGATTGCGAACAAGTGAAGAAGATAGAAGAAGAAAAAGAAAAAGAAAATGAAGAAGTGAGAAGACGTAGGGGAATTCGTATGAGGAACTTACTCTCATACATATGATATTTTATTATATATATAACGTATATATTGGTGAAATACCTGTATACCACTCATGTATACAGGCAATTACAAATATATCCTCATGACACATACCCTTGTACTAGTGATCCCATAGACTTCAAAACTCCCCCTCAAGTTGGAGCATGAATATCAGCCATGCCCAACTTACAAATAATATCATGAAGTCACACTTTAGTTACTCCCTTAGTTAATACATCAGTCAATTGTTGATCAGAAGTAACAAATGGCGTACAAATCAGTCCACATAATAGCTTTTCTCTAATAAAGTGTCGGGCCACCTCTATGTGTTTGGTCCAATCATGTTGCATAGGATTGTGTGAGATACTAATTGCTGCCTTGTTATCACAATAGAGATTCATAGAAACATGTACAGTGAATCCCATCTCCTGAAGTAAGGTCCTTAACCAAAGAACCACACAGACACCATGTGTCATGGACCGCTTTAGCATTAGATCTTGCAACAACAGATTGCTTCTTGGTTTGCCAAGTTACAAGCTTCCCACTAACAAATGTACAATATCCCGATGTAGATCGTCTATCTGTGACCAATCCTGCTCAATTCGCATCAGTGTAAACTTCAACTCTCATATGGCCATTATTAGAAAACATCAAACCTTTTTCATGGAGAAGATTTCAACTATCTCAGAATTCGAAAGGTAGCTTCCAAATGGGATGTTCTTGGGGCGTGTTCTTGGGGCATGCATGAACTAGCTAACAACCCCAACTACAAATGTCATATCAGATCTAGTGAGTGCAAGGTAAATAAGTTTTTCAACCAACCTTTGATATCTCCCAGCATCAATTAATAGTCTTCCATCCTAATCATTAGCCGCTAATAGTCTTGTCTCTGACTGCAAATCTAAGATGTACTTCCTTTGGCAAATGAAGATACCTTTTCGTGAGTGAGAAACCTCAACTCACAAGAAGTAGTGCAATGTTCCCAAGTCTTTCACCTCAAATTCACTCCCAATGTGAGATTTCAACCTTTGCACATCTTCTAAATCATCTCCAATAATCACTATATTGTCTGCATACACAATAACTGTTGTCCCTTCAGTGTATGCTTAAGAAACAAGGTATGATCAACCTAGGATTGTCTATATCCAAACTTTTTCAAACTTCCCCTAAATCTCTCAAACCAAGTTCTTGGTGATTGTTTGAGTCCATATAATGCCTTTTTTAACTTGCATACTTTTTCCTCACTTCCTGGAATCTTAAAACTTGGAGGTAACATCATATACACTTCTTCATGCAAGTATCCATAAAGAAATGCATTCTTCACATCTAACTGCTAGAGTGGTCATCCCTTTTTGCTGCAATAAATAACAATACTTGTATCGAGTTCATCTTTACCACAAGTGCAATGGCCTCTTGGTAATCAATACCATATGTTTGGGTGTACCCTTTTGTGACCAGCTTTGCTTTGTATCTATTAATTGATCCATCCACCTTGTATTTGACAATGTAGACTCATTTACATCTCACAGGCTGCTTTCCCAACGGTAGGTTAACAAGTTCCCATGTCCCATTCTTTTCTAGAGCTATCATTGCTTCACACATAGGTTTTCTCCACTAACTCTGGGATATCACATCTTTCAGAGTAGAAGGAATGTGTACAACAAATACAAAATTACCAAAGGCAAGGTATGAAGGATTCAACGATTTATATGACACAAAGTTAGAAATGGGATGATATGTACAAGATTTCTTTTCCTTGTGAAGAGCAATAGAAAGACTATCATCAGTATCAGAATGCACTAGGTTATTACTCGGATCCAAGGAGATAGTTAGAGGTGGCTCGCTTGCTATGTCCTTCTTCCTCCTGGCATACATAAGTAGTTCCTTCCCGTTATCTGATGGTGAAGAATCAAAAAAAGATAGGTGGACTAAAGTAGGAAGTGGTAACAAGGAAGGCAGACACGGAGCCCTCTCTTCACTCAAACTCTCCCCTTAAAGAGAGGTTCTAGATGAGGAAAATAAAGGCACAGACTCAAAAAAAGTGACATCTATAGAAACAAATTTCTTGCCAAACTTTGGATCATAACATTTGTAACCCTTTTAAGTGGACGGATACCCATAAAAATGCATTTAACAGCCCGATAATCGAGTTTAGATCTTTCCCCTGGTTGTATGTGAACATAACAAATACACCAAAATATTTTAGGAGGAACTAGAAAAAATGGATTGTCTAGGCATAAGACAACATTCTTACCAAAAAGAAGAGCTCGAGTAACTTCAAGTAAATGTCTATTCTTGTGTTCAACTACTCCATTTTGTTGTGGAGTGCCAACACAAGAAGTCTGATGATCAATACCACAGTTAGCCAAATATTTTTGCAAATGAGAAGAAACGTACTCTCCCCCCCCCCAATTATCAATACATAAGACTTTGATGGAGGTATCGAATTAAGTCTAAACCATTTTGTGAAAGTTTTGAAATATAGAAACAACTTCCCCTTTTGTTTTCATTAAATAAACCCATATGCATCGAGAGCAATTATCCACAAACGTAACAAAGTAGCGAAAAACAATAAGAGAAGTAGTAGGAGAAAGCCCCAAAACATCAAAATGAATCAATGCAAATGATATAGAATTTTTATTATTCCTAAGTGGATAATTATTGCAAACATGCTGGGACAACTGACAAACTTCACAATTAAACTCTGACCCATTACCAAACAAAAACAAACTCGGAAACAAAAGTCTCAAGGACGACACAGACAAATGACCCAGTCGGTTATGCCACTACATTAACCGGTCTTTATTACTCAAACTACTACTACTGAAATGACAAGTTGTTGACAAGGGGGAGTCCACTTCTGCATCTAGGAGATAGAGGCCGTCAGCTACACGCCCATTCCCAATCATCCGCTTCGAATCCAGGTCCTGAAAAACATAATGAGAGGGAAATAAGGTAATTGAGCAATTCAAGTCACAAGTGATACGACTAATGGAAAGCAAATTAGTTGCAAATTTTGGAACATGAAGGACTAAAGACAAAGACATAGTAGGTGAAACAATAATACTTCATTTCCCAAAAATTGAAGATAATGTTGCATCTACCACTCGAACTTTGCCACAAACAGAACAAATAGAATATGAAGAAAATAATGAAGACAGACTTGTCATGTGATATGATGCCCCATAATCAATAACCCATGATGGGGAAACGAAGGAAAAAACATGGAGAGCAGTAGCGTGGGTACTTGACTCAATAGATGCAAATGAAGTAGAAGAATGAGTCCAGCCATAGACCCCTCCAACTGAAACATAAACCAACGCATACTTTCAAAATCAGCTTCGGGAACTGTTACCATGCGTCGAGATGTGTCACCTGAGGATGCAGTGTCAAAGTCAACAGTCTTCTAAGGGCTATAAATCACCCCCACATCACAGTCATATGATGTAACTGAGTTAGCTCTCCTGAAGCCAAACTTGCTGAATTTTTTAGGACGCCCTAAAAGATCCCAACAATTTTCTTTGGTGTGTCTCATCTTTTGCCACAATGACTACATTTCAACTCATCCTTCTCAATGGGTCCAACCCTCGGAACTGTTACCATGCAACGAAATGTGTCACCCGAGGATGCAATGTCAAAGTCAACTATCTCTTGAGGGCCATAAATCACCCCCACATCACAACCATATGATGTAATTGAGTTAGCTCTCTTGAAGCCAAACTTGCTGAATTTTTCAAGACGCCCTAAAAGATCCCACAATTTTCTTTAGTGTGTCTCATTTTGCCCCAATGACTACATTTCAACTTATCCTTCTCAATGGGTCCAACCCTCCATGGTGTCTTCTCTCTATCATCAGAACCAGATCGGAGAACTTTCTAAAGACCATTCTTACCCCCACCTTTGTGGAGCTGGAGTACAGATTAATGTTGATCTTTATGATGTCCCAAAAGAGTATTGATGCATAATGTTTTTTCTGCTTTCATCACTCTGAGCCCATACATACACCTCATTTAGTGATGAAAGAACATCTCTACTCAAAATATTGGCCCAGACTAATTCAAAATCAGCATTCAATCCGACCAAGAATTCAAAATTCCGGTTTCTCTCCATCTTCTCCTTGTACGCAACAGCATCCTTTTGGCAAGCTGGTTTGTAGTCTCATAGTGATTCAAATCCTCCCACATACTGCGTAGGGTCGCAAAGTAGCTTCCAAAACTCTTCTCTCCCTGACGAAGATGTGCAATCTCTTGATTCAATTGATAGACCCTCACAAAGTTCTTCACATGAGAATAAGTTTAGGCAGCAAAGTCTCATATCTCCTTAGTCGTTCTAAGAAACAAGATACCTCGACTAATGTGTTGTTGCATTGAGTGAAGTAGCCAGGACATGACGGTCAAATTCTCGGACTCCCATTTCTTGTAGGCTTGAGTGTCGATGGTAGAGGGTTCGACCACACAGCCATTAATGTAACCCAACTTCCCCCGTCCACCAATATACATCCTTGCTGATTGGGACCACTCCAAATAGTTTATCCCATAAAGTTTTATTGTGGTGATCTATGCTCCCGGATTGTCACCTTGAAAACTCAATGGTAACATGGAAGACCCCAGCACAACACTAGATTCACCCTTCCCGAAATCAGACTCTGCTTCCGATATGTTGATTATGTATAATACCAATCACCAATCTAATTTTTTTATATGAACGAGCCCTGCACAAAGGTACCCTTCAACGTATACACCATCAAAGAGACACACGATGCCCAATCACCCCCAAAGATGCAACCTATAGCACATACAATGTTACAGCGGTTTTAAAACTACCAGAACACTATCCAAATAGCATTCCTACTACCAAACTTTTCCATCCACAAGCAATACCATCTGAAAAGAATAACCCATGCATGAAACATAGCGGGGAACAATAACATGTGGGAGGAGAACTTCTGAAAAAATATCCAAAACTCAATGAAAACCAGCAAAGTTGGACTCATGTGAATCCTTGATTAAAAACGATGCAAAACGAACCAATCTGGAGCCTGAAATCTACCCAAAAAATTCCAGAGATGCAATTCTTCGAAAACCTGGAAAACTAATTTTTTTAATAGAAAAATCTCCAAAAAATCTCGATTTGATCCAAACATTAGAGAGATTGGTTCCATAAAATATCTAAAATCGAGATCTCTCAAAAACTCCATCCTCAACCTCTAGTCGGACAAGTCGTATGGCTGTTGACATCAGCAATCGCCTCCTCCTCTACAGCGAAACAAAAAAACTTGGATCATTGCTCTGATACCAAGATGAAATCGATGAGTTTGCGAAGTGAAGAACACAGAAGAAAAAAGAAAAAGAAAAGGAAGAAAAGGTAATAAAACATAGGAGAATTCGTATGAGGAGATTATTCTCATACGTATGATATTTTATTATATATATGAGGTATATATTGGTGAAATACCTGTATACTCCTCATATAGACATATGATATTTAATTACATATATGAGGTATATATTGGTGAAATACCTGTATACTCCTATATATACATATATACATATGATATTTAATTATATATATGAGGTATATATTGGTGAAATACCTATATACCCCTCATGTACACAAGAATTACAAATGTATCATCATGACACTTATACCCTTGTACCAAGGATCCCATAGACTTCAACACACATGACTAATTAAGAAGTCACATGACTTATTACATAAAAACTTAAAAGAGAAACTTTAAGAAAAATTTAAGTTCAAGGCATAAAATAGAAGCCAAAAGATATCAAGATTGATCATATAAGATAACTTATGGATGTCTAGGCTTCCTTTTAGTGTTCCTATTTGGATGCTCAAGTGTTAGTAAAAAGTCATCTTCAACCTGCATTGTATCACTACACAAAGGATTAGTAAAAGAGAAAATGTAAGTTATCCAAAAGGACTGCATGAAAGGAATTCCAATGGGGGCTTTAAGTTGGTAGAAATGATCAAGTAGTACTTCCCCATGATCCCGATCTAGAGTATGCTCTTATCCACTGATTAAAGGAACAAAGTAATATTTTTTTTAATGTTATATATAGCAACTCCTTATTAAGCTAGACAACTCCAACTCCTAACGAATGACACAAGGGTAGATTGATTCTACTTTAGATAAGATTCTTTTAGGGTTCAAGGTTTGTCTATTAATATGGAGGAGATGAAGTGGTGTAAAAAGACAAATAGAGAAATTGTGTTATTGAATGAGAGAAATTTTATTTCATTGAAGGCTTCAACTGTATGAAATCGTAGGTAATCCTAGGTATGTTTTCTCTCTTCTCTAGAATCCTTCTCATTTATTCTTCTTCTCTTGATCTTCTTCATCTTCTACAGCTTGAGTTTTTGTTCACAAATTTATATTCGCAGTATCCTTCTTAATTTATTTTTGAATTTCTCAATCTCTCCCCTTCCCTCTTTTACTTGGAATTCTTTATTACTAGTTTATTTAAAGCAATAAAAATCTGTTAATACAGTCTCTTTAATATCTTCCTAATCATCCTTTCAACCCCACCACTGTTCATTATAGTACAGCCTTGGATTCCTTAAATCATCAGGCTGTCCTACACCACGTACTTTTTTCTCACATTCTTATTGTTTTTCTTCCTTTCTTCTTGCCTAACTCAATACTAGATTCACAACCGTGACATCAATCTTCGCTTATTTGATGAAGTGAGTATTTACTGATTGGTTTGATTTATTGCTTTGCATTCCATAAACTACAATCAGATTGTTTGAGTAATTGTTGACACCAAAAGATTTCCATAAGCTATTAGTTAGGCTCTAAAATTCAACAATAACACAACAGCTTACAATAACCCAGTAGTTAGTACTTTGATTGGTTACTTTTCTTCAATTATTTCATCTACTCCACCGGTGATATCCAGTAGAACCACTTTGTTCTCCATCAAACTCTTTGCTCCATAACCATATATGGAAAGACTCCAAAAAACATTTAAACTTTTTAAAGACTTCCTAACACATATTCATGAAAAAGGAACTTCCTAAAGCATTTCCCACTACAATAACACGAGTTCAAAAAATAAAATCAATTTAAAATTAATTAAGAGACATTCTATGTTCATATTTGTAATAAAACTAGATAACGGTAACACATCTAAAAATAATCCCTAGCAAAACAAAGCTAAACAAATGAAGGTTCTAATAAAGAAACTGAACTTAAAATAATTAGAACTTCCACCACAAACTCTTACCCTGTCCATAAGTTAGTCATCACTAGCTCAAATCACATTCAAACACATTATCCTCGGCACATAGATATGTTAAAGAAATAACCTTAATAACGAAGCCAAAAGCAAGGAGTTTGGGCAAATCTAACATGAGAGAGCCCTACAAATCTCTCAACAATTTTTCCCAAATCTTATTCTTCTTCTCTCTTCTCTCCTCTCTTCTTTCTTCTTCTCCTTTTCTTATTCTTTTAAACCTAAAACACTAACTTGATATCAAAGCATTTGCGATCATCTAAGGAAATCAAGCTGTGATTCTTCACCCAATACAGTCAATGACATCAGCAACTGTACCTACGAATTGCAGGACAGTGTGGTTGGATATATTCTTTTGGAGAGCACATTTTTTAGGTATATTTTGGTATGATTGGATTTCATATTGAAACATGGAACCAATATTTTAGAGGATTTTCTTCATAATTTCAGAAAATTGGAACCCCTATTCTCTCCTAGGAAAACGCTTGAGGAAACAAGTGCGAGTCCACACAACGCATACACAAGCTCACACCATTACATCCGGGAAAATTCTTACACCGGGATTCGAACTTGCGACCAAAGCTACCAGAGCGAGAAGAGAAGGAAGCGATGCGAAAGCAAGAATTGGGAAACGAGGCTCAATAAATCCTTTAGAAACGAAAAACGATAATAAAGTAAATAACTATAAGTTACAATCAATAATTTCAACTATAACACACTAAAGTGAATAAACTTAATGAAAGTAGTACAAACCCTAAAAACAATACCATGTAAGTAACAAAGAATCATGACATATAAATCAATATGCAAACCACCTGTTATTAGTATGGCCATTCATAC
>JAOXJP010034905.1:0-16662 GCA_025762735.1 Platanus orientalis
TCCGGTGATGCCAAGTTATGGTGGTGCACTAGATATGATGACATTCAGAATGGGCGGTGCACAATTGACACATGGGAAGACCTGAAGAGAAAGCTCAAAAACCAGTTTCTCCCAAAGAGTGTAGAGTATATAGTGCATAGGAATCTACGCTGGTTACAACACACTGGCACGGTGCGAGAGTATGTCAAGCAATTCTCAGCCCTCATGCTTAACATCCATGACATGTCTGAGAATGACAAGTTGGTTTACTTCCTAGAAGGCCTCAAGCCTTGGGCATAGACAGAGTTGCAACGCCAGCGGGTGCAAGACTTGGCTTCAGCACAAGCCGCAGCTAAGCGATTGAATAACTATAGCACTAATGCCCCTGACAAGAAGAAAATGTCTACCCATGGGGGTAACAAGTCTGCCAAAGCCACAAACAAGGGCAAGGGCACAAGGGGTGGGAAGTCTTATAACGACTCTTCCTCATTAAAAGGCTCGACGTCGACCACGACGGGCCCCAAGATCATTAGGTGTTTCCAATGTGGAGGGCCACACCAAGTATCTGATTGCCCACAGAAGCAGGCCCTCAATGCCTTACAAGCAAACCCAACACTAGGTGAGGCCTCAGGGGAAGAGGAGGAAGGAGAGGAACTAAGGATGGGAGTTCTCCAACTGTTGTATGCCTTGAAGGACCAAGTAGATGACAAGAAGACCACATCTAGGGGTCTCATGTTTGTTGATGTAAAGATAAATGGGAAGGACACCCAGGCCATGATTGACACAGGAACGACCCATAACTTCGTCTCCGAGTCTGAAACAAGGTGACTAGACTTGAAGTTAGAGAAAGACACAAGCTGCATTAAGGCTGTCAACTCGACAGCCCGTCTAGTACATAGCACAGCCAAATCAGTCCCTATTGAGTTGGGAGCATGAACAGGGACGGAAGACCAACAAGGTCTTGCACATGCCTTACTTGGAGTCCCTTTGCATGTTTGGGGAGACTCCATGCATGATCCCTGCTATTTCCAAAAGAGATGGCGAGAAGTTTATCTCAACCCTACAGTTGAAGAAGGGTTTGAAGAAGGGGGAAATGACCTATTTGGTGGCACTGAAGGTAGAGACCAAGGAGCCAGCCCAAGACCCTGCGCCTAAGGTGGTGTACTGGTGTACAAGGTCTTAGATGAGTTCAAAGACATGATGTCCAAGGAACTCCCGAAGAACTTACTCTCACGACGAGTCATTGACCATCAGATAGAGGCCATCCCTAGGGCGAAGGCACCTGCCAAGGCCCCTTACCGACTGGCTCCTTCGGAGATAGCTGAGCTTTAGAAACAATTAGATGGGTTGCTAGAAGCAGGTTTCGTGCGACCCTTCAAGGCACCTTACAAGGAGCTTGTGTTATTTCAGAAAAAGCATGATAGAAGCCTGAGACTATGTGTAGATTACCGAGCTTTAAACAATGTGACAATGAGAAACACCTACCCAATTCCTTTGATTGCCGACTTGTTTGACCAGCTTGGAGGGGCCAAATACTTCTCAAAATTGGACTTGAAGTCAGGATACTATCAAGTTCGCATCAAGGAAGGTGACAAGCCAAAGACCACCTGCGTCACGAGATATGGCGCATTTAAATTCCTTGTCATGCCATTTGGACTGACCAATGCACCAGCCACATTTTACACCTTGATGAATGAGATATTTCATGACTACCTTGACAAGTTTATAATGGTGTACCTTGATGACATTGTTGTCTACAGTTCAACCCTAGAGGAGTATGTAGAGCACCTTCACACTGTTTTCAACATATTAAGAAAAAACCATTTGTATGTAAAAAAAGAAAAATATTCATTTGCACAAGAGAATATTGGGTTCCTAGGCCATGTTGTTGGTAAGGGATAAGTAAAAATGGACATGGAGAAGGTCAAGGTCATCTAAGAGTGAGTTGTAATGGGACTAGCCAACTACTACCACCATTTCATTACGGGGTACTCAGGGAAGGACGCACCATTTACTGACTTGTTAAAGAAAGACCGACCATGGGCATGGTCAGACACTTGCCACCAAGCATTCGAAGGACTGAAGCTTGTTGTGGCCTTTAACCCAGTACTAGCACTGTCTAACTTAACTAAGCCTTTTGAAGTTCAAACTGATGCTTCTGACTATGCTCTTGGAGGTATATTGATGTAGGACAGTCACCCCGTAGCTTTTGAGAGCAGGAAGTTATCCGAGACAAAGAGGCGTTATATAACCTAAGAGAAGGAGTTGTTAGCTGTGGTACATTGCCTAGAAGTATGGAGACATTACCTGCTTGGGTCCAGATTCGTTGTGAAGACAGACAATGCAGCAGTGTCCCACTTCATAACTTAGAAGAAGCTAACCTCAAAGTAGGCTTATTGGCAAGAATTCTTATCAGAGTTTGATTTAGTATTTGAGTATAAGCCAAGACGAACCAACAAAATTGCAAATGCCCTGAGATGCAAAGTTGAACTCGTGTCATTGACACAGCAAGGACAGCAAAGTGTTTTCTAACTAAAGAGCACCTTGCTAGACCATATTCGAGAGGGACTCAAGACATATCTCCAAGCCAAAGTGTTATAGCCACTAGTAAGGAGTGGCAAGACACGCAGATTTTGGACCAAGAATGGGCTCCTATATACCAAAGGGGCAGATTGTATGTTCCACAGTCCGGAGAACTGAGGAGAGAATTAATGAGAGTGTCATGGCACTTTATGGACACGCCATCAAGGATGGCGCCGAACCTTCGCATTGTTAGAGCGGGGGTATTTCCGGCCACGCATGCGAGACGATATGATGGAGTATGTCTAGACATGTCTCATATGCCAACAAGACAAGGTTGAGAGAGATAAGCCTTTTGGGTTGCTTGAACCGTTGTAAGTACCTCAAAGGTTGTAGGAGAGTGTCTCCATGGATTTTATCTCCTCTCTGACAAAAGTGGGGGAGTATGGGACAATCTTGGTGGCAGTGGACAAATCCTCAAAGTATGTTACCTTCATCCTAAACCCAATCAATTGTTCGGCGGAAGAGACAGCCTACTTGTTTGTGAAGAATGTGGTGAAGTATTGGGGAGTGCCCCAGAACATTGTCAGTAACAAAGATCCAAGATTCACAGGGTAGTTTTGGACTGAGTTATTTAAGCTCCTCGACACACAATTAAACTTCTTAATAAGTGGTCACCCTCAGACCGATGGCCAGACCAAGCGTATGAATGTCTTATTGGAGGAATACCTCCGGCACTTTGTAAGTGTCAACCAAAAGAATTGGGTGAACTTACTAGACATCGCTCAATTCTGTTTCAACTTGCAACAGAGGTCTTCCACCAATAAGAGCCCATTTGAACTTGTGATAGGGTAACAGCCACTCATGCCACACACCGTAGCCACTAGTTACCAGGGAAGCAGCCCCAGAGCTTACCACTTCACTAAGAATTGGCACAAGAATGTAGACATTGTCCGAGCCTACCTAGAGAAGGCCTTACAGAGAAAGAATAAATGGACCAATCGGAAGAGGAAGCTTGACAAGTTCAAAGCTTAAAACTTAGTGCTCGTGCAGCTAATGGCAAAAAAGCTTAAGTACCTTCGTCGTGTTTATCAGGGACTAGTTCGCAAATACGAAGGGTCATTTCCTATCATAACATGAGTGGACAAAGTCCAGCTACCAACTTGGCTTAAGCTTCATTCAGTTTTCCATGCTAGCCTTCTTAAGCCTTAGCATGCAGACAAAGAAGACCTAGTACGAAGCAACCCCACACAACCCACAACCTATATCACTACAAAGCCTTTAAGAGAAGTTGACCGTATCATAGCTGAGCATCGGATGCAAGTCCTTTCTGGTAAGACGATACAGATGGAATATTTAGTGAAATTGAAGGACCTATTAAATTAAGAAGCCAGCTGGGAACCCGCAAGTGCCTTACTCACCTTCACCAACCAGATTGAAGCGTATCTTGAAGAGAAGTCGACGAGGACGTCAACTAACTAAGTGAAGGAGGGTGTCACAGCCATTTTATCTAGCGTTGTTCGCATGGTCATGGCCAATGACACTTAGTCTTTTGTCCTTTTATTGCCTAGTGGCATTCTTGTAAATATGGCCTGATGGCATTATTGTAAATAGTCCAGTATGATTTTTTGGGGGGTGGATGTTCTCTTCTGGCAATGCCCTAAAGGCTTACCATCCACTTTGTAGGGGAATGACAGGTCTTCAAGGAGTGTAGCCTCAGAGCCTTACCCCTTTGGTTGACGTGGTTCGGTGTTGCTACACACTGTGCCTGGTGATCCCCTTTAGCTCTAAGGTTGTAATGTTTTTTTGTTAATGCAATGCAATAGCTCATTTTCTTCTTGATGTGTGTGTGTTTGTCTTGTCTTTCCTTGCTTTGTCTTTATCGTTGCTTACTTAGCGTAGTAGTGTTGCTTGGCGTGGCTAGTTTAACATAGGCTGACTTATGTCGTGGGAGCGAGGCAAGTGCCGCACGGAAGTGTTAAACTAAGGTTGTCCGTGACAGTATGGCCACCCCAGGCGTGAACCAGTTCTGGTAAGACAATCCAGTTGTGTTTTTTTGAGTAATAAGCAATTTTCAAGATATTTTTTGTCAAAAATATACACAAAAAAAAAATCAATTTTCAATGTTTTTGGTGTTCACTGCTACCACAGTTTTTTGGCTCAATTTTTTAGTTCAATCTGATCATGCACTATTAAACAATCCTACATAAAAAAACCTCTCACGTTTTGGTTGAGTTTTGAGGATTCTATCAAGATTTTTCATTCAATAAGGTTGCCGCCCCCCTCTTTAGTTGGTTTTTTGCTTCTAGTTTCTCACTTTTGTGATAGTTTTTGTTATATTAGGAGCTTTCTACAGTCCCATCTATGTTATACTAGTATTCCATGCTTGTTAGATGTGGTTTTGTTCTTTTGTGGTGATGTTGTATATAGCAACACGATTATTTCTTGGTTTTTGGGGATTTTTATGTGGTGATGCGTGTGAAAGCGGAGGCTGCAACAGCCCTTTATACAATTTAGCATGATTCGTGAAGTATGTAGTTTGTGAAGTCTTTGTTATAGTGTAGGCAGCAATTCCTCTTTTCAGACTCGTTGTGTTTTGTGAAGTGTGGTGCCTTGTGGAGTGTTTTGCTATTATTGGGGCTGTATTTGTGACATGTGAAGTTCGTGTTATATAGCATCTATAGCCATGGTGTTTCCTATTTCCTAGAAGCTATGTCTAAAGGAGAGAGCCAAACCTATAATGGTTTTGGAGTTGTAGATGGGAGTATTACTAATGTCACTTCTAACTTACCCTAACTACAAATTACTATTATAAATTTGATGTAGTAATTATTTGTCATGGTCCATATCCGCTCTTATTTATATTAAAGGGAAGGATAAAGAGGACTATTTGACAAGTGAAATAGAGATTCTTTCTCTTGGAGACCCCATGTACCATCAGTGGAAGACAAAGAATGCCTTAGTCCTGGGTTGTTTGCTAAATTCTATGAAGCCTCAGATTAGTCGACATTATTTGTTTCTTGATACAGCTCATTAGATTTGGAGTTCCTTCCGTAGACCTTTTCTAAAGTTGGCCACACTGCGAAATTTTATGACTTGAGGCAAAAGGTTGCTAAGTTTAAGCAAGGGGATCTCCCTTTATCCGTTTATTATTCCCCACTTCAAAAGATGTGGGAGGAATTTTAGCCTATAAAAAAACATGTGGAAGAGATTTAGACTTTCAAGTTTCTGTCATGATTAAATTCTTAGTATGAATAAGTCCAGGTCAATCTTCTTAGCAATGACCCTTTTACCTCCTTTGAATGAAATCTACTCTCATGTTTATTGTGAGGAAAAAAGACGGGGTATAATGTAGCTCCTGTGATTGAAAAATCAGCATTTGCCTCTTCATCTCAACAAGGAGGCCATTGTGGTAGTGTTTTCCGTGACCGTGGAAGTCAGTTTGGTGGCACTTCAGATGATCGAGATAAGCTCATTTATGAGCATTGTGGTTGCACAGGCCATACCAAGGAGAATTGTTGAGATCTACATGATTGTCCTCCTCTTACACAAGCTCGCTCCTTCCCACACGGTGGTTTTAGAGGTGAAGGTCATTTTGGAGGCCATCCAAGTGCACATACAATTGCTTCTACACCCTCAAATCATGTGCCTATAGTTTTTTCTACATCCAGTGAGAATGGTGGTTTATCTTAGACTAAGGTTGTGTCCTTCTATCATATGCTGCCCAACTTGATACACCTTTAGAAATGCCTACCTCTACTTTGGTACATAGGTACATCTGGGTTTACATTTTCTACCTCTGCCTCCTCTCTATATGTTTCCTATATTATTAATTCAGGAACATCACATCATATGACTAGTATGTCCACTCTGTTTCATTCCTATCAAGTTAGTTCAGATAGGGATAAAGTACATATTGTTGATGGTTCATACTCTTGTGGCTGGCCATTGTAATATTCATGCCAAATTTGAGTTATTTGTATCCTCTATTTTGCATGTTCCTAATTTTACCTTGAACCTTTTATCCATTAACCATCTAACCAAGCATCTAAATTGTTGTGTTACTTTTTCATAAGTTGGAGATGAGGAAGACGATTGACCTGGGGCATAAGAAGGATGGATTGTGATGTGGACAACCATACAAGACTAATGTCTGTACCCACATAAGAGGGCTAGATTTAAATGTACATATTATGTGGGGTTATTTAGGATCTTGTAAAGGGGATACAAAATTTTATGTGTCTATGTAATAAGACTAATAATGCTAAGTCCTTTTTTTTAAATTTAGTTGAGGTCATGAGCTCGTAATAAGGCTAATTTAGCCAAGGATATTTGAAGAATATAGGCAAAATTGACAGTTATGCTTAGATTGTCCTTTAGTGGTCTCCAAAGTCAACAAAAGGGGCCCACTAATGTGTTGGTCGATAGTCCTAATTTCTCTCACCATTTAGTAGTTTAAGTTTTTAGAAATTTTATGTTTTAAAAAATTTGCTAGCAAGTTTAGGATTTTTAGAAGTTTCTAATTTAAAAAGATTTCTAATTGTTTAAGGTTGTAAGCCTATATAAAGGCACCCCCTCCCTTAGATTTAATCAGTGAAGAATTATATATTGTTTGAAATATTGGGTGTACCTAAGGCTGGCCATGGGCCATGTTCCTCTCCTCCAAAGGTTGATGCCACTCTAAGGCTCTCCTTCTAACTCTCTTTCTCTCTTTCTCTCTTTCTCCCACTTTGTTAGGGCAGCCATGGGCTCCTAACACCCTCTCTCATATCTTCTACTTTTTCTTCTCTACTTCTCTTCTTCTTCTCCTTACTTCCTCTATTTTCTTCTCCTCTCATACTTGCAGGAAAATCATTAACATTGAATAATCCAAACCACAAGATAGGAGTATCCAAGTCCCTCCTCTTGATCAAATCATGGACTGTGTTTGAAGGTATATGAATTTTGATCTCATAGGTAATCTTATTCTTTATATTCATTTACTTTGATTTTAAATCTCAATTGACATTCTCTGTTAACTTGCAGATTTTAATGTACTTTTATTAAGTCTGCTATCAAATCTGGGCAAAATTTCTAGGCTATCATAAACTTCAAATTGCCCCTCTTTAAACTCATCCAATTTTTTCTTTCTTTTTCATGTGATCCCCTATAAAAGCCCTCTCTTTCTCATTTGAACCCTTCTTCCTTCTCTCTTAAAACCTAAAGATTCCTTGTTGTTTGGCTTAAAACCTCCATTAAAGAATCTTTAGTCTTCTGAAATTTCATGATTTGACGAATCAGATTGTATCCAAACCTCATGAAATGTAGCCCTTTGTACATGTAAGAACTTGCACTAGAAATATCGAAATTTTCTAACGTGTCATAAGGGTATTTTGGTATTTTTGGCATTTTTTGTTGAAAATTATAGAATTGCCCTTTTTGGGTTCATTCTTCATATTTTCTCCTCTTTTCTTGTTATAAATTCTTTTGATATTATTTTTATCATTTTATTCCTTGTTTTACTTAATTTTGTGATTACTTGTGTGTTTTACATTCATTCTTGAGCTATTTTACTTATGTACTTTAATTTTGGACAATTAATTGATGTTCTTGGGATTATCCCACATTAGACTGTACTTGTTGGACTCAAGTACACCAGTTGCATCTTCAACAATAAAGGGAAATTCTTCATCATCCCCAGATGAGTTGTTGCAGTGGCATCGTAGATTAGGCAATCCGTCTATTTCTTTATTGTTTTCCTCATTTAGTTTTTTGTCTTTCTAGTTTTTATTGTGAAACATTTCAGTTAGCAAAACATTGTTGTTTTGTTTATCCACTAAGCAATAAAAAGAACTGATTCTCCTTTTTCTATAATACATTCTAATGTTTAGGATTCTTCCCCCATTGTCTCTTTATCCGGCTTTAAATATTTTGTTACATTTGCAAATGACTTTTCTCATGCCACGTGGGTGTATTTATTAAAAAATAAAAGTGATATTTGTATCGCTTTTAAATCATTTCATAACATGATCGTAACTCAATTTGATGCAAAAAATTGTATCTTGCGCTCTAACAATGGGGGAGAATATATCTCACAGAATCTTTCTTCTTTTCTAATAAGTCAAGTATTGTTCATTAAACTACATGTTTTGGTATTTCTAAACATAATGGAATAGCCGAAAGAAATAATAGGCATCTACGTGGGATAGCTCATGCTATTATGTTTACTTTGTATGTACCAAAAACATTTTAGTTTGATGTTGTCCAGGAAGCTACCTATCTCAAGAATAGATTTCCAACCCATGTTTTTTCATATAAGACTCCATTAGAGGTCATTTCTCCATCATCTTCCTTGTTTTCATTGCCTCTAAAACTTTTGGTTGCATTTGTTTTATTCATATTCCTAAATCTAATTGCACCAAACTTGATCATAAAGCACTTAAGTATGCCTTTTATGACTACGCTAAGAATAATAAGGGTTAGAAGTGTTATCACCCCTCACCCCCCTTCCAGGAGGAGGTTTGTTTCATGAGATGTAAGATTTTTTGAATTTATTCATTTTTTCTCTTCATCAACAAATTCTCTTTAAGGTAGTGAAGATTCATCTGTTGTTCCTCTTCATGTTCTTGTTCCTTCTTATTATTTTGATGATGTTATTAGAAAGGGGGAGTTGGATTTACAGGTGTACACCAAAAGAAGAAAAAAAATCAGTAGTTCATAATGATGTCCAGATTTCTCAAGCCCCATCCAAGAACCTTCTTTTGATACAAGTCAACAACAAGGTAATATCTCTTCTCCTTCTTAGTCTAGTGAGCTTGATATTTACATTGCACTTAGAGATGGTGTTAGGTCTTGTACCCAACATCTTATGTCTATCTTTGCTTCATATCATGCATTGTCTCTTTCATTTCGTAGTTTTTCCTCTTCTTTGGATTTTGTGATTGTGTCATGCAGTGTGTAAGAAGCGTTATCACAACCTAGTTAGAAAGCTGCAATGGAGGAAGAGGAAGGTGCCTTGGAGAGAAATCAAACATGGGACTTAGTAGATCTTCTCAAAGAAAGACCCCAATTAGATGTCGATGGGTGTTCATGATTAAACATAAAGCTAATAAAGCTTATGGTTTAGTTAAGAGATATAAGGTCAGATCGGTTGTTAAGGATTCATACAAACCTTTGGCATAGATTATCAGAAGATATTTGCTCCAGTAGTAAAGATGAACTCCATAAGATTGCTTATATCCTTAGCAATTAATTATGGATGGTCAATCAATTAGTTTAACGTCAAATATGCATTTCTTCATGAAGTTTGGAAGAATAAGTTTATATGACTCCACCACCTGGTTTTCAATTCCCTCAGAATAAAGGAAAAATATGCAAGCTTAAGAAAGCATTGTATAGGTTGAAAAAGGAGAATAAAACTTGGTTTGAGAGATTTCGATAAACAATGATGAAAGTTGGTTATAGACAATTTCAGGCAGACCATGCCATATTTGTAAGGCGCCAAGGATCAAAATTGACAACACTTATTGTGTTTGTAGATGATGTAGTAGTAACTGGAAATGATGAAAGTGAGATCACCAAATTACGAGACAGACTAGCTCAGAAGTTTGAGATCAAAGATTTGGGTTCACTGAAATACTTTCTTGAGATTGAGGTCGCCAAATCAAAAAGGGGGGTCTTTTATCCCAAAGGAAGTATGTCCTAGATTTTTTTAAGAAGTTGGGATGATTGGGTACAAGCCATGTTCAACTCCAATTAAGGCATATCATCGACTTAAAGAGACTGATATTGATCTATTAATTGATGCAGGAAGGTACCGGTGTCTAGTAGGGCATCTCATTTATTTGTCATTGACTAGACCAGACATTACTTATGCAACGGGTGTAATCAACCAGTTTATACATGCACCTACTCAAGCTCACATGGAGGCTAGAGTTTTGAGATACTTGAAGAGTTATCCTAGTAAAGGTCTATTATATCAAAAACATGGGAATCAGAGAGTGGCGGCTTATACAGATGTTGATTGGGTAAGCTCTATATCAAATAGATGATTAACTTCAAGGTATTGTACATTTGTTGGGAAATCTAGTTACATGGAAAAGAAAGAAACAATCAGTAGTTGTCAGATCAAATGTTGAAGCTAAATTTCGGTTTATGGCACAAGTTAAGTATGTTAATTACAAAACTCGGTCTTCATGTGATGAGGACATAGGAGCAAGGTGGGACCCACACTTGGCCTTGGTGGGGTCCACGCATGGAGCAATTTATAGAAGATGCAATCTTATGTGGGTTTAGTAAGGATCTTATAAGGGGTTGGCATTTATTTTATGTGTCCATGTAATAAGGCCAATACTGTCAAGATTTTTGTTGTTTTTTTAGAGTAATCTCATTTTTTGTGTTTAACCTACTTTTTTAGAAGTCAAAACTTGCCTTTTTGTCTTGATTTTGGTGTAATTAGATAGGTTATTCAGTTACCTTTCTAACGTGACCAAGATTGTGCAAATCCGATGTGATTTGGGAAAGTTATGACCAAATTACTAAGGGGGTGTCAGTAAAAACGGGAATAGTGTTTTTTTTTATAAAGTTTTAGTTGTTTTAGTTTTAGGAAAGTAAACCTTTAAGTTTTATGTTTTAGAAAACTTGTCTAGCAAGTTTAGGATTTTAAGAAGTTTCCTATTTTAGCAAGTTCTTAATTGTTTAAGGTTGTAAGTCTATTTAAAGGCAACCCCTCATCATAATTTTACAATGAATGAATGAAATTAATTAATAAAGAATTTTCTTGCTTACTTGCTCTTTGCTAGTGTGTTCTCCTTGTGAAGTCTAAAAATCAGGAGTGGTTTTCCCCAAAGGTGGATTCCTTGGGTTTATTGAGAAGATCCCCTGTTTTGGGTTTAGAAAAGCCTCAAATCAGGTCTTTATCTTTTCTTTTTCTATTTTGTTGTTTCCGCTCTATCACTTTGGGTTTTATTGATATTCTTGGCTCTCATTCTATATCAACTTTGGCATCATCTCTATTGTGCTGCATCATCATGTTCCAGAACTTGTGACTCTTTCCTGTGACAATAAGGCTACAATTAGTATTGCTCATGATCCTGTACAGCCTGATAAGACAATGCATGTGGAAATGGATAGACATTTCATCAAAGATCATCTAAAGGCAAGTCGTAATTTGTATGTCATTTGTCCATACTAAAAAACAGCTAGCTGATATCTTCACTAAGAGACTGATTGGACACAGTTTTCTATGTTGGTTGACAAGATGGGAATGCTAAATATTTATTCTCCAAATTAAGGGGGAGTGTAATTGTAAATATGATGATTCATATAGTAGAGGCCACTGAGTAAAGGCCACACAATACCATATAGTGTAGATCTAATGCAGCTTTTATATATAAATAAAGTCATACATATGGGAGTAAGATACTCCATATGATTTCCTCTCTATTCATATTTTCTTCTTCTCCTTCTTTTCTTCTTTCTTTTCTACATTCTGCTTTGCAGGGATTAAAGGCTGAACTCAAGAATTCCTACTGTAAGAGCATCTAAACCCTTTTTGTCAGTTCTGTGAAGATCAATAGGAAAAAAAATCTTATCCGAGATTTTAGAAATCAACCAAAAAAATCAAATTTACTAATCATACATGTCAAATCTAAGTTAACCCTAGGAGATCTTAATGAATCCAAGAATATCACTTAGCAAGCCTACTATGAGGTATGCTAATGTAGATCTGAACTGAGCAATAAAAACAGGTGGAAAATAGAATTCCCCACACTAAACCCATCACATATCTGGTTCCATCAGCCCAAATTTTAAGCTATAGCTATATGGGACCTTTTCTTTCTTTTGACAAGGCTGACGGATTCTCTTCAGCATCCTTGCTGTTGATAGTGTTGAATAACTAATGTTGGAGTTGAACCCTAGGAAGTGACTAAATAAGAAGATTCTTAAGTAGAATATCATACTACCAAGTTAGTCAAAATTAAACATGTAGAGTTTTAAGGTTGTCAATTATCAATGCTTAACATTTTTATATGAACATATACCAAAGTAAAATCTTTCGCGAGTCAAGGAAAATCTTCACAACCTTCTATTGTTAAGGACCTTCCTAATGGCTGTTCCATTCGACATATATGAGATCATGAGATGAGATTACATTGCATATTTGAAGTTACCAAACATGATTCAGCTAAAGGCATTGATTTTATCCCTAAATAAAACAATATTAATATTAGATATTCTTGTGTCATGTGAATAAATAAATACAAAGGAAAATGGTTATTGTTGTTTGTGGATCTACGAATATTGTGTTCCACATTTGTGTGTTTTAACCTAAAGATTAAGGAACTTATGTTTGGTGTTTATCACTATCACATACACTTCTTGAATACCCTCATCATATCAAAGTGATACATAAGGTAGCAGAATTTATAAATCATCCTTCTACATTAGGTAGAGAAATTTTCTTAATTTATAATATTTAGAAAAACCCTGTTTGAACACTCAAAACCCATTGTCAGTAATAAAAATATTTTAATCACACTTATCATATTTTTCCAAAGCATTAGAAGAGAGAGTTACTGGTTAGTTGGATATGACATGCTTTTGTGGTTTTTGTTAATCACAGCGTCAATTCTAAAATACTAAATCCTTAATCCACTTCCATGGCTAACGAGTGGAAGTATTAAAAATAAACACACATACACGCGTACACACACACACACACACATGTACATATATATATAGATAGATAAATTGATAGATATAGATATATCGACAGATAAAGAACAGCAAGCCAATATGCAGAAAATTTAATAGGATAAAAAACACCACAGTTAGGGCTGTAAACAAAGTGAAATCAAAGCGGATATAGATATAACTGTATTTGTATTTGTTTACTTAATCAAATATCAGATATGAATTCAAATATCCTACGGATATTTAAAATAGGATCTGTATTCGTATTTGTTTACTTAAACGAATATCGGATACAAATCCGAATGTATCAGTGATGCGGACATTATAAAGAAGTTGTATGAGCCAACCCATAAGAGATTCATATTCAAGATGGTACCACAAGATGAGTTAGTTTAAGTGTTTTAGGTGGGAGGAATATACTTGTAATAAGGCCAATAGTGACAAGGATAATTTGGGTTTTTTTCTAGTACAAGGGTATTTTGTAATAAGGTATTGTTGCCAAGGGTATATTAGTATTTTTAGTGAGTCAATAAGTCAAAGTGGATCCCTTTTGGAGTGTTATACAAAATTCTCTAGAATACCTTAATTTTGGCAGCTTTTGTTTTAGAAAATCAATGTTTTAGTAGTTTTAAGCTTAAGAAAGTCTTAGGTAGCAAGTAGGCTAGTTAATTTAGGACTTTCTACTTTAGTTCGTGCTATTTTCTAAGTGTTTTGTACCTATATAAAGGGTTGCACATTTTTGTATTGATAAACATAGATTATTGAATTAAAGTTTGGTTTGTTTGGGTTTTATACCTTCTCCTTTCCCCATTTCCCATAGTTTAACCTTATGGAACCTAGGGTTCTTCCCTAGTCCCTATCTTCTTCTTCCTCTCTTCTATTTCTTCTTCTATCATCATTTTCTCCTAGTTTTTCTATCCCTTATTCTCTCTTCTTCCTTCCTCCTTTCTTCTTTTTACTTATTTTATCTCATTTTCAATCTGTATCTAAGGTGTTGCCATCAATACCATCAAGGATTGAGTTGTTGAACAAAGATTCACTTAGTTTATGAAACTCCATTAAAGAAGTACAGCAGATCTGAGTTTTTATAATTTTCTATATCAAAACCTATTAGAATTTGATGAATACCTTTATGACTCATCTCAGCCTGCAAATATTCATAATTTTTTGACATATGAACAAAGAGGTATTTTGGTAATTTTGAAATTCTGTCCAAAAATTTCAGAATTACCCTTATGGGTTTCTTTCCCCTCTTTTCTTCCTCTCTTTTTATCTAAAGTCCCCTCCCTTTTTATACTTGATTCTATTATTCTATTCTTGTATTTTCCTAACAATTTTGCCACTTGGGTGTGTTTAAGATTCAACTTTTGGACTGTTTAAATTATATTCTTACTTCCACATTATCTTGGTCTATCCTCCAGCATCTAATTTTGGTATTAAAGCTTTCATCCTGCATAACTAGATCAAGTCTAGTTCATAATGGATTAGAAACATGTTCATAAGCACCCAACATGTCAAAAAGGAGTCGGGGCCAGCATACCAGACAAGGATCGTACTAGTGGACAATACTTACACATAGTCAATTCTCTTCCCAGATCAGAGTATCATTTGATTCTTTTACTTGCTTAAAAAAACAAAAAAAAATAGAAAAAGCTTGTTCAAAAAAATAATAATAACAGGTACTTGAAAAATACTGGAACCATCTGCATCCCCTGCAGGTTCACAACACAACAAAATTCCTGAATTCCCTAGCGCACCTCACTAGTGTTGGTCAATCAAATCAACAAGTGAGTGTAGGATAAAACTTTGTATATTTGAAACTTATCTTAAGTATGACCTCTATATGAATGTACTTCATTTTGTGAATTCAGCTGGTCTCAGCCAAGGCATATATACATATGTATACATATGTGTGTGTGGAAAGAGGAAAGTTGAGCAATAGCAAACAAATAAACATAATTATTACGAATACCCAACAAAATTAAAAATAGCTGAGTTATGTATGTACAATGAAGAATTTGGTTAGTCACCTTTGCGAATTGTTCCAGCAGTGACACACTTTCTTGCTCGGCTGCAATCTGCAATTCCAATACCCCCTGCATCTTCGAATCAACAGAATCATAATCCGCTTCTGCATCCCTCAATGCATTAATATGACCTTGCTTCTCCGTTTCTGCTGCCGCAAGGCTCTCACTAACCCTTTCTGCCCTCTCAAAATCTTCGGCCTCACAGGCTTCCTCCAGCTCCTTCTCCAGCTGTTTGTACTTGATGGTGGCTAAATTTACATTATCGACGGCTTGTCTTCTCCTCTTTGCCGACTCCTTCCTGGTTGCGGAAACAGAAGCAGCCAATATCCGAATATCGTCGAGCTTCTCCAAGATACGAGCCCTAATCTGTTCCAGTTTCTCCTCGGGTGAACTACCGGGTTCTTCCGTGGGACTAGGAACCATGGGTGACACTGCAGGTTCAGCTCCTGGTGGCACCAAATCTTCACCACCCAAGACGTCATTATTTACTACGCGAGCTGATGTTCCATCTTTCAAATCGGGATCTGAAGTTCCAATTACGACTGCCACAGTCGGAGACGGATGGGAATCCGTCAAGCCGCAGCTAGGAATAGGAAACTTTGGAAGAGAATTAGCATCAGAATTGAGGTGAGAGGGTTCTTCTGCAGGAAGGCTGATATCACTGTCGAATACGCCTTCGTCGTAAACACCGATATCGACAGTTGAGGATGGTGTTTGTGCATGCGGTGGAAGTGGAGAATCCGATTCTATAGGATAAAACGGAGATTTATCATGTTGAGAATAGAAATCAGAAGGAGGGAGCGACGGCTGGTGGTCATCGGGAAGTGGGGTGTCTCTGCCGTATCCGATCCTTATGCCTGCTCTCTTTTTCCTTCTAGAAACTTGTCGAGAAACGGAAGGATATGCCGTTGCTGATGATGATGATGACGACGACGTCGTTGCTGTTGTCGTTGTTGTTGGGGAGGGATCTGATTGTGGTTGTAAAGTTAGGGTTTGGGAGGTAGTGACGAGGGTGAGATCAGAGAAGAGGTTCTCATCAAGAGGTAGAGAGGATAATGATGCTGATGTTGGAGGGTGAAGAATTGGATGGTGATCATCGTCTGGGGGGGTCTGGGAAGGGTTGAAGAGGATCATGCCCTCGAACAGAGACCCCATGTCCTCTTTCTCCTCCTCTAACGCCATGCTCTGAAATCAGTTCCGGGTCCTCCCACTTCGGCACTTTTTATACAGCGAATAAAGAAAAGATGCTCAAATACAAGAAAACAGAAGAGAAGCTGTTGGAGTCTAAGCACTCGCTGCGCTCGCAACTTCGACTTCCTTTAACTTTTTTTTCCTTACAAAAAAAAATATTTATATTTTATTTTTATAATCTTAATTTTATTTTGATAAAGAACCCATGAAATCTGAGAGGGGATTGTATCCACTCCTCTTAACTTCCGCTCCTCTCTGCACGGTGTCAGGG
>JAOXJP010034916.1:0-16662 GCA_025762735.1 Platanus orientalis
CTTTTATTTTTCTATATATATATATATATATATATATATATATATATATATATATATATATATATATATATATACTCTTAATTAATGTATGATTCCATGTAATAAGAGTGTTTCATAAAATAAACAGGGTTAAAGCGGATCAGTGTTTGATAGGGATATACTGTCCCAATTAGCAATTGGGCATAGTACATTCTTTGTATTTTGGTTTAACCTGCTATATAACTAATATTTATATTATATATTGTAGGCCATGTTATGTAGAATACAACATATGAATACCTTAACCTTAACCCATTTCTCATCTCTCTAGTAGCCGGTTCTCTTCTCTGGTTGAACTTCATCATCTTCCATCTCAATAATTCCCAAGTCTAAGTACTTATTGGTTCTTGTTTGTGAAATTGAGGCCATGTTTGGTAGTGCCAGTAATGAAATAATTTCATTTCAAATTCCCAAGGCATTTGAAGCCATATAGTAATTGTTGAAACTTAAGATGACTTCATTTCTAATTTTAGTTAATAAATCAGTATAAATCTGAATGAGTTCATTTTGAACCATCACCCTTATGGCTACCAAACACACCCTAAATAAATACATATATGGGATAGGCGTATCCGCTTTAGATTCAGTTCGCTTAAGGTCCTATATGGACCGCCCTACTAAAACTTTTGACGCCTTAAAACCCTAATGAATCCACAAAAAACCCACAACCTCCCTCGCTTTCCAAACTCTCTGGATCTTCTCTTCACTCCTCTCCTCTCATGGCTTCCGCATGTAACAGATTCATCAGCAGAACAGCTCTCTCGTCCCTCAAATCCGCCATTAAATCGAAAGTTCGAACACCTTCTCTCGACGGGTCTGCGACCTCCTCATCTTCGGGAGTCCCTCTCTCAAGCAGATGCACCTCCAGAGCTCCTGTTCGTCGGTTCACTTCGTTGAGCAGGTTACTCAAAATTCAAACTTAATACCGCTAATCATTTCCATGTGTTTGTGGGATTGGATACGATCTACTTGTTGTATCTTCTAATTCCGGTCTAGTAGGGGTTTTCTTCAATAGATCTCCGGCGGAACTTGGATGTGTGCAGTCTCTGTTGCCCCTCCACAGCGCTGTTGCCATTGCGAGGCTTACTTCATGCTTGAGCTCCAACTCGAGGAGCTGCCGCGCTCTCTCACAGGGTACACTCTGTCGTACCTCTGCCGGACTTTTTTTTTTTTTTTGGGAATTTTATTGAATTTCTACTCTCTATCTTTCGGTTTCTTTGAATCTTCAGTCGGAGTTCTTATTTTAATCAGTTCTTTCTATTTTATAAGGTGTGTTGACGCAAAACTTGAACACAACTAGTAGTTCATACTGAAAATGTGTTGATTCATCTGTGTTTGATCTCCTATTTCTTTATATCTGTTTTGATAGGGGTTAATCTAACATTTTATTTGAGGAATACAAAATTGGTGCTAAAGTGATATACAGCCTTGTTACAACATGAAGTTTACTTTGGGATTTTCTTTTTAGATTTTTTCCTAGTGCAAATTAATTCTAATGCCCTAGCCATCCGATGAGAGCTTTCATTGAAAGGTGAAATGAATTGGGCAATGGTCCACAATCATGAGAAAACGTTCGTCATTCAGGCATCCAAATTTTAAATTCAATGCAATTTTAGGAAGGGTCTATCTCGGAGCCATTTCTTGATTGTACTTCTAAGTTTCTAGGTCGTTGAATCACATGTACAATGAGAGATTCATGAACCATGAAGATATTCTTTAGTGGTAGAAATTATAACTCTATTCTTGCAATATAAATGCATTCATCTTTTCCATTGCCCTGATCTTTGAGTATATTGACGATTTCTTCATTTGACAGAGTTATGGTCTGTGAGTCCTTAGATAAGTTTGTGGATAACTTGCTTGAGGTTTTTATTATTATTATTTTTTGGAGAGATAAACGGGCAATACTTTATTGAAAGATAGAAAGGAAACAAAACAAGAAACATAAAAAGAAAAATAAAACCGTCACCCAAGAGGTGAGGGAACAACAAAATGCAAGGGAACAAAGAAACAAAACAACCACCACATCAAAAAACAACCCGCTACATCTCCCCACACCACAAAGAAAACCACTTTTCTTCCCCAAAGTCATTCTTGATAGAAGTCCAATAAAAAAGCATCCTGTAAATGTGAAGACATAACTCCTCAAGGCCCCTTGAATTATCATCAACGATCATATGGTTCATTTCTTTCTCGAGACCCCAACAAATAGCACCAGGTGATTGTTAGCAAATATGGTCTTTTGAATGACTGGGAATCCAATTTTCCTCACCCTCCTTATGGTTGTAGTTGATGGAGGGCAATCATGAATGGCAGAGTTGAGTTTTTCCAAGGGATTAGAAATGTTGTGGGGTTGGGACCCAGAACCTTATACTAGAAGGATAGGTGGTGCTCTCTCAGACCTCTTATGGTGGAAGCCTCGCATATTTTTCGTCTCTCTAGGAATAAGGATGTTAGGGTCAGTGAATATTGGTTATCTATGGGGAATGTTGGTTCTTGGAATGCGGATTTGCGATGAAGGTGTAATGATTGAGAAATTTAGGAAATGGGCAATTTGCTTGGTGTCATTGATCCTATCTATTTGAGTTATGATAGAGAGGATCGTCTTTTTTGGCATTTCTCTAAGGACGGTATCTTCACTGTCAAGTCATGTAGGGAAGCTCATTGGCTTGGGATGGAATTAGGTTTGGCCTGGAAGTTGTTATGGAGCTTAAGGTTCCTTCCAAAGTGGCATTCTTTCTTTCTACAACTGCTAGAGGAGTTGCCTTCCTATCATCGATCTTCTCCAACGCAGAGGGATGATCCTTTCCAATGTATGTCTTCCCTGTGTGTAGGAGGCGGAAAACATTAATCATTTATTTATTCATTGCCCCTATGCTTCCGAGATATGAAGTAGGTTTTTAAGAGATATTGGCTTGGCCTGGGTCTTCCCAATTGATTTCCTTGGGCTTCTTTTGACATGGAGGCTTTCAAGGGGAGGGAGGAGGTGATGGTTTCCCATTTATAGTATGTGGATGATACTCTCATTCTTTGTAATAATCATCAATTGCAGATTTGTTTTCTCAGATGTGTGTTGCGTTGTTTTGAGCCGGTGTCGGGTTTGAGGATGAATCTATCCAAGAGTCATCTCATTGGGATTGGTGAGGTGTCAAATCTTGAGGTGTTGGCAGCTGATCTTGGGTGCCAAGTGGGTGCTCTCCCTATTTGCTACTTGGGACTCCCTTTAGGAACTAGTTTTAAGAATATGAGTGCTTGGGATCTGGTGGTGGACAGGTTGCGAAAGAAACTGGCTGGTTGGAAAACTCATTATCTTTCTAGGGGCGGGAGAGTCACCTTGATTAAGGCTGCTTTGGCTACCATTCCAGTTTACTTCTTGTCCCTCTTTGTTATTTCTTTTTAAGTGGCTCTTCAACTGGAGAAACTTTAAAGGGATTTCTTGTGGAAAGGGGGCGGTAATGACAAGGGTCTTCATCTGGTGGCCTGGAACTAAGTATGCTCTCCTAAGTCTGAAGGGGGTCTGGGTTTGCGTAGTATGGAAGTAATGAATAAGGCTCTCCTTTGTAAATGTTTGTGCAGGTTTGGGAGGGAAGTGAATAGTATTTGGAGGAAGGTTGTTGTCTCTTGTCATGGTGTTCTTCTTAATGGGGACCCTTGCCCCACCTGTGGTTCTTATGGTCTTAACCTCTAGATGGGCATTATGTGGTTATTAGGTGATTTTGAAGGCAGGTTGAGGATCGAGATGAGAAATGATTTGAAGACCAAATTTTGGAAGGATAAATGGTGTGACAAGAATCCGCTTCAAAGGGTGTACCCTTTAGTCTTCTCTTTGACAGTCGATCCTAATGCTCTTGTTCAGGATTATTTGGACTTTGGCTTTAACCCTCCTTCTTGGCATCCTATTCTTAGGAGGCAAGTGTTTGATTGGGAAGTTCAGGACATTGTAGCCCTCTTGGTTAGGCTCGAATCGGTAGATTTAATTCCTGAAGAGGATGACAGGAAAGTATGGGCAGCATCTTCTGATAGTCTTTTCAGTGTACGATCTTATGCCCTTCTCTTTGGTAGACATGCGAATATCCTAAGCTCGTGGAAAGTCATCTGGTACCCCCCGGTTTCCCTAAGGTTCAATTTTTTATGTGGACAACTTTTTTGTGCAGAATTCAGACGATTGACTTGCTTAGAAGGAAGTGCCTCTTTTTGATAAATCACTACTGTCTTTGCAAAACGGATGGGGAGTCTGCATCTCATACTTTAGTGCATTGCCCCTTTGCTTAGGAGGTTTGGTTTAGGATCCTTACGGACTTTGGGATGAACTGGGTTATCCCGACAGATTGGCATTCCCTTCCTCTTTCCTGGAAAGACAACACCTTTTCAACAAGAGGAAAATGGATTTGGAGTCTGGTTCCGGCGGCGGTGTGTTGGTTTATTTGGTTGGAAATGAATAGAAGGATTTTTGAGGGGTATGTAGAGCCTTCTTTTAGAGTCTACCAAAGAGCTAAAGATCTCATTCTCTTATGGGCCACTCAATGTAAATATTGTGATATTTGATCGCCGTTTGTTATCAAGAGAGATTGAGAGGGGATAATTGGGTGCCACCCTTGGTAGTTTATGAGTTTGAGTTGTTTATTGTGATGGGTCGGTTGGTTTTGCTTGTAAGTTTCTCATTCTTTGGGACGCCTTGTCCCCGTTTTCAATAAAGTTTTTTTCATTCATAAAAAAAAGGATTCTTATGAATGACCGAATTCTGTGGGAGTTGCTTTGCCTAGCTATTTGTTGGTGTATTTGGTTTGAAAGGAACCAATGGGTGTTCGAAGGATGTGCGGAACTGGCATTGAATGTTTACAAGAAGGCTAAGGAGTTGGTTTGTTTTTGCCTTTTTGGGGTCTTAATTGTAAGCTGGTGGATGATTACTCGGTGGCTTCTTATAAAAGGGATTGGCCTAACCTTTTCTTGTAATTAGCTGTTGGCTTGTTTGTTTTTTGGTTGTTTTATGTTTTTGTTGTTTCTTGTCTTTAGGGATTTGTCCTCCCTTTTCTCGTAATGAAATTTTATTTATAAAAAAAAAGCTCCCGATAGGAAAGACCAAATGATTGAGGGTAAAACCTCCAAATCACAGATCCACCAATCCGAGATCAACTCCTCAAGATGGGAAGACAAAGACCAAGAGATGTGAAAATGAGCAAGAAGAAACCCCAAACCATACTCACATAAGCACAATGAATAAAAATGTGATCCTCTGACTCTTCTTCCTTCAGACAAAGCACACACCTGTTAGCCAAGTTCTACCATCTACTTTTCAAATGATTGAGAATGAGAATTTTATCCAGACAAGCATTCCAAAGAAAAAATGCAACTTTAGAAGGTATACTTGAGATCTAAATGCCTCTATGCGGAAAGGAAACGTGGCTATTGCCTACCAACTCCAATATAAAGATTTGGAGGAAAATTTTCCTTTTGAAGAGATGGACCACACCCAACCATCCCCCAAGAAAGGGTTCGGCTTCATCCCACCTAGAACACCTAACAACCTACACAACACACTTGGCTGGCTGGCTCCCATCTTCAGATTTTTGCAAATACTAGGCAAACAAACATTGCCTATAGCATCAAAAGAATCTGCAACCGACATCCTAGGATCAACATCAAGAGAGTACAGGATCCTAAAAGACTCCCTCAACGGGACCTCCCCCACTCATCTCTCTCCCCAACCCAAGCTTATAACGAATAAATTTCCCGAAGGCATCCTGCTTTGAATGGATTTCCAGATCCCACAACTGTGTCTAACCTACACTTTGTTACTCTCCCAATCCGACTTAACCCTAAATCTAGCCACCACAACCTGCTGCCACAAGCTTTCTTTTTCAACACCAAGTCTTCAAAGCTATTTAGCAAGAAGAGCCCTATTGTGATCTCTAATCACCCTTAAACCAAGCCCACCACCACTGAAGGGTCTACAAATAGAATTCCAATCAACAAGATGATACCTGTGCTTTTCATCCAAATTATTCCACAGAAAGTTCCAAAATTTGGACTTGATTCTAGAAGCCACTGAGGCCTGAACAGGGACAGACTTGCTTGAGTTGACTCAAAACAATAAAATCTGTCATCAGATTTCTGTTTTGGTTTTCACTTCTTAAGCCCGCTTCTTAATCACGGTACAAAAACTTAGTATTGGTACCTAAATTCGGTTGTATATCAACTTAGTCAGTTTGTACTCAAAGTTAGATGTATATCAATTTGGTCAATTATCCTTCCTTTTAATTACTGTAACGTTTGAAGAGTCCACCTGAAGTGACTCAAAATCTCACAAACTAATTTCCATTTTAGTGGATTCATAAGTTAAAGATTGGTTAGTATGGGGTGTACTGTAGGCTCAGCAGACATCTTGAGAAAATCTGCACTAGTTAGTATGGGGTGTACTGTAGGCTCAGCAGACATCTTGAGAGAATCTGCACTGCTGATTTGTGCAGCATGGATGTGTTCACAATGTGCTGACACTTTGGGAACTCCTTGTTTTAGGAATATGGTGTGTCTAAGGCACACTACAGTTCACCTTTTTTTTTTAATAATTCTGGACTTCGCATACCAAGATGGGGCTCATTTTCATTTCTATAATTGAATTCAGAGGTTTTTTTTTTTGGGAATCATGGTAACTTGGTAAGGTATCTATACTTTTCTTTCTAAGTTATTTTTGGGACTGTTGTTTGGAAAAACTTAGAAAATAAAATAACATTAAAGATCTCATGAGATTCTTATGCGGAAAAAATACAAAATCTAATTTAAAGACTATTTAAAAGAATCTTTTAAGGTGTATCCATAAATCATCAAAGGCCTTCCATGATGAGTATCAAAATTAAATTGATAGGGGCATTATTGGGTTGAGTCTTCGAGAGATCATCCCAAACAGAGTGAACCCATTCCCGGTTAGGAAGATGCAAATAATATGCTAATAGCTGCTTCTATGGCATAATCTTTAAAGAAGAGAGCCACTAATAAACATTTCATAAGAAAATAAGATTTTAGTATTTAATTTAACAGCCATTTCCATCTTTTTATGGCATCTAATAAAAAAACAATACAAAATCCTGAGAAATCCATCAATGAATGACGGACTTTATTATTATACAGATGATAGGATAGGACTGTAATCTTGAGATTCTCAATGGTGGTTAAGAACTTAAGATGATGAATAAAATAAGAATTGGTAGAAATTCTTATGTGTGAAGCAAATCAAGCTTATTTAATGGGAATTTGGAAACGTTGAAGTGAGCTGTGCCTTCTAAATAGGAAGATGGAGATATAACAGGGTCAGTCCATTCAGATTCCATAATTGCATATCAAGATCGATTGGGAAAGGCATTGCCCATTTTTTGGTGGGGGTACTGCCAATTCAAGATGAATATGCTTCTTGCAAGAAGGCATTTTTGTATGCATGAATGACCAAGATTAGTCCTTTCGGCGATTAAACAAAGCTCTATAAGAGACAACATGTGGTGGAAGGGTGTACACTATCTGTTATGATAAAATAGATTAGATTCGGGTTAATGACAACGTGAAACGAAACAAGAAAACAGAAATGCAAAGAACAATCACACATAACACAATATTTTACGTGGTTCCACAAGATTTCCTACATCTACGTGTAAAGACGATCAAAAGCTTTCACTATTATGAAGCTTATAAGTACAAAGAGTAATCCTAGAACCCTAAAACGAAATCCTTCTCAAAACCCAAAGAGCTCACATTTCCAAAGCTAACAAATAAGATAATATATAGTGACACAAGTCCCAAGAAAACCTTCTATCGCGGGTTAAAACCCCAAGATACCCTAGAAACAGACTCCAACAGTTTGGTTCATCAGACCCAAATCGGGCCAAAATTTTGTCCAGGGGCTTTACCCTAGGGTTAGCACAAGGCGTTGAAGGGGAATCTTGCTAAGATGTTTTAAAGCGATTGGGAAGATTACAATTTGAAGGCTATGAGTGCGATCCGCTTGTGCCTAGTGAATGAGGTGCTATATAATATTTTGAACGAAGTTTTTGCAATGAAGCTTGAAAGCCTCCATACGACGAGATGTCTACCTCAAACATAAATTCTATACCCTACAGATCAGAGAAGGTACGAGTATTTTGATCATCTTAATGAATTTAAAATTATTTATTAATTGACAAGTATTAGTGCAAAGCTTGAGGATGAAGATGAGGGCCTAATCCTGCTGTCTTCCCTTCCTTCATCATTTGAGCATCTTGTTATTACTTTACTCTATGTCAATGATACTATTAATTTTGAAGAAGTTACTGCAACCATTCTTTCAAATGAATTAAGGAAAAAATGTTTTAGTAATGATGTCCAGGCTGAAGGCTTGGTGGTTCATGGAAGGACAAAGGAAAATGTATTTGGAAATAAAACTAAATCTAGATCCGAGGAGGATGTGGAGTGCTGTTATTGCCATAAGAAAGGGCATATTAAGACTATTGTCTTAATCTCAAAGAAATGAGGAAAGAAAAGGAAAATCCTCAAATGCAACTAGCATTGAGAAGAAGATTCAGATGTTGACATGGTCTGTTTTGTAATTGTTAGTGATGAATGTTCTCAAGATGAATGTATTCTTGATTTGGGTTGTTCTTATCATATGTGTCTTAATATGGATTGATTTTCTACTTAAAAATCAATTGATGGGGGTACTGTCTTGATGGGAAATAATATGCCATAGAAGACTATTGGAATAGGAACAATCAAAATCAAGATGCATGTTGTAGTTCTGAAAACTTTGACATATGTTTGGCATGTTTCATATTTGAAGAACCTTAGTTCTTTGGATGTGTTGGACTCTAATGGGTGTAAATTAATTGTTGAAAACAAATCCATGAGGATTTTGAAGGATGCCTTGTTGGTTATGAAAGAAAGAAAGGTTGAGAAACTTTATGTGTTGTTAGGATACAACATTATGTGGGGCAACTATATCTTCTGTAGCAGATCCTGATTCAATCTCTAAACAATCATGGCATATTGAATGGGTCATATGAATGAAAAAACGTTTGACAGAATTGAGTAAGCTAGGTTTGCTTTGTGGTGAGAAGAATTGGAAACTAGATTTTTGTGAGCACTGTGTTTTTAGAAAACAACACAAGGTAAAATTCACTAAAGTTGTTTATTGTACCAAGGGTACTTTAGATTACACTCATTCTAATCTTTGGGGTCCCTCAAGAGTTGCCTCAAAAGGGGGATCTCGATATATGGTTACTTTTGTTGATGACTTTTTAGGAAGGTTTTGGTTTATGATTTGAAAACCAATGATAAAGTCTTTGCCACATTCAAGCAATGATTAAGTGGCAAACTGGTAAGTAGGTGAACACTTATATATAAAAAAAATGGTAAGTTAGTGAAGCATTTGAGAATTGATAATGGCATAGAATTTTAAGGAAAAGAGTTTGGGTAGTTCAGCAAAGATGGAGGCATGGCTCATCACTACAGTAATCCAAGCACTCCAAGGCAAAATGGTGTAGCAGAGCAGATGAATATAACACTTTGATAGAAGATGCAGTGTATGCTTTCTAATTTGATTTGTTAAAGGAGTTTTGGGCAGAAGTTGAGGAGGTATGGCATGGTTAACTTGTTGATTATTTTAGTATTAAAGTATTTGATTGTAGATGGTAAACTGGCTCAAGAGCAAAGAAGTGTGTTTCTCTTGGTTATGTGTAGGGGGAAAGGATACAGGCTGTGGTGTTCTGATCTTAAATCACTTGTTTATAGTTAGCAAAGATGTTACATTTGATAAAATTGCTATGGTGCACCCAAGCAAGAAGATTGAGGAAAAGGGAGATCAAAGTATGAGTGTCCAGGTGGAAGTGGAATATGATACTTCTGCTTTGGTGGGACATGAGGATGTATCTTTAGAAATTATTTAGGATGAAGAAACTATTCAAGTTCAAGAAGCTTGGCAGCAACATCAAAGTAGACCCAAGAGGAAAAACGTCTAAATAGATATGGTATTTTGAAGCTTATGCATTGAGTGCTAAAAGTCTAACAAATATGTTGACAAAGCCACAATGATTAACCATTGCTTGGATTTGATTAGTGTGCAACAAAATTGATTTTGTACCTTATGTGGGTTTGATGGAGAAGAAGATGAAGAACTTAATTTAGGTGGTTTGTTAGGATTCAAGCCAAGGTGGAGATTTGTTGTAAAGTTGTCTCTAATTCAATTTGAAAGCAACCCGAAGTGCAACCCATTTGTGCGATCTAGAGAGTGACCGGAATGATTCGAAAATAGGCGAACGGTGATCAATGTGATTTGGGTCCGACAACTTGAATCATCGGGGTCCATTTTTGGGGATATTTTGGGGTTTTAATTCATGACAAAAGTAGGGTTTTCTTGGGATTTGTGTCTATATATTATCCTTTTCGAATGATTTTAGAGCAGTGAGTTTTTTGGGTTTTAAGTGAGATTTCGTTTTGGGGTTTTTGGGGAACTCTTTGCACTTGCAATCTTCATTATAGTGGAAACTTTTGATTGTCTTCGCCTGTGGATGTAGGAATCTTGTTGAACCACGTAAATCTTGTGTTGTGTGATTGTTCTTTTGTGTTTTGTGTTTTCTCCTTTTGTTTCACGTTGCCGCTAACTCGAATCCATTCTGTTTTGTCATAACACTACCCTTGAGACAGTTGCCACCATAACATGCCTATACCAGCAATGCCACCCAAAGACTGCCATTGTTGTGGATGCATATCAATTACTTAAAGGTCGATTTAAGGCAAGGAAGAAAAAAGAATTACAGCAGTGTGGGGAGAAATTTCTGTGACTACTATGTTTGGTTTTTTGCTTTTCAAAACTGATGCTATAAGGGACGTTGTTGGTCTAGAAAAGATAAAAAGAAAAGAAGAAGAAGAAGAGAACACATGCGCGTGCATACACACACACACACAAGATAAGTCTATGTGAATGGAGTCCAATGATGACAACTCCAAACTGTTAGTAATCATAGTTCTGCATGGAGACTGGAAGTATATCTACAAAGTGATTCTGATGTGTATCAAATTCACCATGTGGGAGAATGGTCCTTCTTGTTCCTTCTGTTTCAATGATGGCTATTGCTTAATATCATTAATCATCAAAAAAAAAAAAAAGCTTAATATCATTTTAGAATTATTTGATGACTAGGTTATGTGAAGCATTATTTTCTCTAGTAAGTGAAAGTTTATGTTATTTATTTATTTATTTATTTTTACCCAATGGATTACATCACTTAAAATTTATTAATTCGCTAATCAAACTGCATTAAGTACTTGGGATTTTTGGATATAAAACAAGAAGAAGAAGCCACGAAAGTAGCTTAATAGCTGAATTGTTTTGGCTTTGTTGGTATTTAAAATGCAAAATTCTTAGGGGTGCTTAGGGATTACGGGGTAGACTAACACTAATGGTCCTCTAGGCTGGTCGACCGGGCCTATTTATATATGGAAGTTACCCTAAGAAAAGTGATGAGGACATCTCTCATCGTGTGTACCAGCGTCGGAGGAGGGCCGAACCTCGTTGGTTGTGGTTCGAGTAGCTTGGGAGCATGTGGGGCCCATAGGACAGCCCATGTGGGGCCCACCTGAGTGCACACGGAGGGGCTGGAGTGTTATTCTTTGTTTAGTTTTGTTTCCTAGTTATTTTAATTCGAGTCCTATGTCGTTTGGTTTAGTAAAATTCATTTTATTTTAATTTATGTAATAAGGGCAAGTGGGTAATTTTTTTATATTTTAGATTGGGGTTATTTTTGTAAAAGACAGGGGGGGCAGCAGCCTTAAAAACCCTACTCTCTATCTTTTTATTTTTAATGAAGAATGATAAAGAAAACCTAAAGTGGTTGATGGCTACTTCTCCTCCAGAGATTGGAGGATCTAAGAGTTCTCTTAGATCAATGCATGCTTGGTGAGAGGCCAATAAACAATTCTCAATATTAATCTCTAGTGCTGTGAACAGTACCATGAACAGTGACTTCGTGAACAGTGACGTGACAACTCCATATTGTTTGCTTGCTGTTTTTCAGGTATTGGTTTATGTTTTCTCTATTTTTCTCCTCATCTTCTATGTTGTTAAACGTTGAGAATGGATGTGGATGAGGTATAAATGCTAGTCCTTTAATATTTTGTTTACTCCTTGTCAATCCCAAGCCTTCTAATTATTAAGATGCTGCAAAAAAAAAATTTGTAAAGGTTTTTTAAGTTTCTCTCCCTATCTGAATAATTCGGCCACCCCATTTTAACCTTTTACCTAGTTGTTTTGTGATATGGGTGTCCACCTTTAGGTCCCTATCACATTGTGACCTTGAAACCCCTTTTAATTTGATCAAATTTAAATCCATTTGCATCTTTTATATGTCATTACAACCCTTTGTTAAGAAATCTTTGTTAATTTCATGACTAGAAACATGGTCCTCCACATGTTAGTTGAAAGGTTCATCAAGATCGAAAGAGGATTAATACTTAGTATAAGTTTGATTTGACTTGAATAATTTTATATGGTTGTGGACTGATATTGCATGGTTATAGAATTTTCATTAAATCACCTTCTTAATCTTAAGTGGCATGATTGATGAGTAGGAATTTCGGTTATACTCTTCCATTATTTTGAGTAATCTAATATGATCTCGTCATTCAACATAACTTGCATACATATTTCATCTAGTTTTTACAAAACACATGCATCTGACATCAATAGTTCTTTGTAAGATGAAACCTATAAACACATAGCATATGTATAAATGTTTGGAGAGTCACCATCTGATGACTTCCACCTCAGGATATCCTAAATCCAAAGTCAATCGCTTCGTATGATCATGGCCATCCAATTTCAAGCTTTGTAGTTCTGGATCAACAGGCCGAAGAAATGATATAAATTGTATGGGCTTGATATCACCCCGGCATCAGGGGTCTTGATCCATAAATGTGAAATGGATTCGCAAACATATATCTGGTACTAAACGAGAATTTCAAATCTAATGTGGATAGTTAGAACCAGGATGCTTATATTCTGGACCATTTACAGAAAACCACTTACAACAACCTGGATACACTGAAACAAGTTCAAGGTGATCATATCCATGATATTCAAAGTCTCCCTTCTCAAATGCCTCTACTTGACCATGATCCCAAAAGAATGCCTCAACTTAAAAGCTCTGGTTCATTATATCTAAGCAAGTAAATACATCCGCATGCAGTATCAGTAGTGCTTCTAGCTAATACTGTTGGACATTTGTTGGTTCTTAACTACATGAGGGTCCATTAAAGGGGCCCACACAACCATCATACCCATACCCGTCCTATTGTAGTTAAGATCTCCTTGCATCATAAGTACACTCATGCGATTGAGCAAAAGGGCATTAGAGAGTCTCCAAAAAGCCTGCAAACACCAAAATAATGACCTTATCATTTCGACAGTCATCTAATGTAATGCACTATGCCTCCAACACTAAATGTTGGCCTTGGAACACTAGGAATATTTTTAGGATCTGAGAGGTGTATTATCAGTCTTTATGTCATCTGAGATTTTTACATGTTTGACAGAAAACTAAAGAAACATATTTTCTCACCATCTTTTGTAGTGCAAATTGGAAATGAAACTTGTAACCCATCTTGCATTTTAAAGAATAATAAAAATAAAAACAAGGCACAAATTGATGTCTATCTTGGAACTAAGATTGTCACCCATATTACCAGATAAAAGAACTCCATGAGATGAACCGGTGAGCCCACTGTGAATGTAAAGTGGACAGCTAACATGACCACATTTTCCCTTTTATTAATCAAAACAAAAAAAAATTAAAATAAATTAATAGAAACATATTATTGGTGTGAGATGACCAGCGAGATAATCAGAAATATTTCAGATTTCTTCCTACTGTCTACATCAAAAAACACCTTCAACCAGGTCTGGTTGCAACATCCAGCACAATCAAGAATCCATGTTTCCAATAATTGCATCAGGAAATAACTTAATCCCCATGTTTTGAGCTAAATTACCAAGTACAACCAAACAGAAACTAATAAATCTTTTAACTCTGTTTTATTTCAGTCCTCGATTTTATTCCATGATCCGATTGATTAATATAATGGCAATTCACAGGCCGGCCTGCCATAAAAAAATTTGTCCATGGCAATTTCTTCTAAAGTTTTTAAGGGTTTACAGACATAGGAGAAGCCGATATAAAAGAATATGCTACACTACTAAATAAAAAAATAAGGATTACCAAAACCAGAGAGATAGAACCTCACCACTTCAGGGCTTCATCTCATTGTCTGTGTTGAGGTTCAACTATTGAACTGCAGCACCATTTTCAGGTAATTCAGGCAACAGTGGTTTCTCCTTGTCTGTTTCGAGGTTCAACTGCTTTACTGCAGCACTATTTTCAGATGGTTCAGGCAACATTGGCTTCTCCCTCAAAATTTCCAAGCTCTCTGCACTCTCAAACAACTGCTTCCTAAGAACATCATGTAATTGGCCAAAAAGCTGCTTCTTTACTGACTCGAAAGCCATGTCCAACCGCTCCAATTGTTCCAAAGCATTCTTATTGTACATAAACAAGCCATAGTAAAGCTCAAAGCTATCTCTGGCAGTATTTTCTATCAATTCTAACAAGGTCTCATACCCTTTAGTGTTGATCGGAGTCGACTCCAACCTTAACTTCTCCAAAGCCCTCGCAATTGTGTGAGTTATGAACTGGGTACCCGCAGCATGCCGATCATGCTCTGCACAAGACATCTCCACCATTCGACACCCCTCCTGTTCGAAAATATTCAAAAATCGATTGCATCTGTTAACCCTCGATTCTTCACTCCCAATCCTCACCTTTTCATAAACAAACGGGAGACCCTTCCACCCATATTTACCGCTCTCCGGCCCAAACATTGGATGGGTACAGAGTATATCAAATTCTGGCGGCAGCACTTGAAGGAACAAGCTCCTCGGGAACTCCTTCACTGAAAGCACATCGACAACAAGAGTACTTCTCTTCAATCGCTGCATGGGAATCGACTTAAGAACGGAATCCGTATGAATAATTGCAGTGCAGAGAAGAATCACCTCTGGGTGCTCTTCGCAGAGGTCGTGAGGATCGGAGAAGAACGAAACCCCTAATTGTCTAGAGATAACGGTGTAGTCTGATCGGGAATGGGCAAAAACGGTGTGGCCTTGCCGGACAAGGGTCTTCGCCAGGAACTGGCCGAAATTGCCGAACCCGATTATGGCAATCTTGAGCTTGGTGCTCTTCTCGAAGCGATCGTACATTTTTGCCTCGAGATCGTAGGGTTGAGCAGCATCTAGAGCTCTGATTTTAAGGCTCCGGCGGATACTGGGTCGGCTTCTTGAACTGAAATTGAGAAACGCAGGCGACGATCGATAAAAACAATGGGAGATTGGATGGAGCTCAGAAGGTAGACATTGTCTGGTTTTTGAGGGTTGCAGAGGAGATAGCAAGAGCATTGTGTACCAGAGAGAGAGAGAGAGAGGGGTTTGAGAAGGAAAAACCCAAAATGGATTATAGCCAGCGTTTACGCAGGCGAGCTTCTGGTGGTTGGAAGTTCGACGGCGGTGATCATTTTGCAGGTGGTGGACCGCCGGCGTACGGATTTGTGCATAAACCCTTTTAGAGGCTTAAAAGACTGAAGCGCCAATGGGGGTGTTCCGGTTTGTTTTCGCCGGAGAAGACAGAAGCTCCGGGAAACGAATTTCAAGTAATCTAAAACACGCCGGGTTGCTTCTGAGTCAAAATTCAGAAAGTGAGCGGGGTCAGAACGGTTACCTCAGACCGCCGGAGGAAGAACCAGGGGAGAACAGGCGTGCTGGAATCGTAGTGGCGTCGGGGCTTCGACGGCGGCGGCAAGCGGCAAACGGCAAAGCCTGGGGACGACGGAGAGAGCAAGGAAAAACAGTTGCGACGGCTCTCTGCAAGACAGTACTCCGGGAGCTATACGGTGGCGGTTAGGAAAGGAGGCGGGAAATGGGAATGTCTTATAGTCGTATCCAAAACCCTAAAAAGCCTTACGTGACACATAATACTTTTGATAAATATTTATATCTATATCTCGCTGATGTGGAGGGAAAAAATTTAGGTCCTAACGAATCTCGTGAGAACTGTGAAAACGGCATCAGAGTGCGGACACATCAACGCTGAAAAGTGATAAGTGCCCCCCAAAAAGTATAAATCACTTTTCGGTACAGACGTGTCAGCCCCTCTAATACCGTTTTGCACATAATCCAAACCCCATGTGGAGGCCCCTCTTGCCTTCTTATACATGCTTCTGCTCTGTATCTTGCTTTCTTACACATGTTTTTCCTAAAACTGTATTCTTTCTCCCGTTCAATTCAGAATTAAAAAATTATTTAATTATTTTTATTGTTTTTTCTTAAATTTTATTGTGTATTTTCTCTCTCATTTAATTTCTAATTATACAAAAAAAAATAATAATCTTATGATTTTTTCTTTATTTATTTCTCTTCAATTTTTTTGTTACACATCATAAAATACAATTTTGATTTTATAATATCGTTTAAGAGATTAGTTTTTCTCTATATCTTTCTAATAAATATTATATATATATATATATATATATATATATATATATATATATATATATATCTTC
>JAOXJP010034927.1:0-16625 GCA_025762735.1 Platanus orientalis
AAATACATGAGAAAACAAACTTTTCGTGGCAATCAGATGGCTTAAAAATGAGTTATTGAGAAAATTTTGTCATGAAAAACCATTTTCATGGCAACCAGACTGGGCCTTAGTGTATTTAAACAAATAATAATTCTTATGATTTTTGGACTGTAGCCCAAATGGGCTGTTTTGAAGGAACAGGGAAGAATCAGAGACGTCGGTCCGCAGTATCTTCTCCCTTGTTAAAACATAAAATCCATCGTAACAGCATAAAAGGGCTGTTTTGACAAATTGGATAACATGTGATGGCATTTTTGTCATATTAATTTTATATCTTTCCAGACTTTGGCCTCGGGTGTTCTGTAAAGCTGTGGCAAATTGGACGCGATGGGGCCAATTTATTGGCAAAAAATTCGTAGCTTGATATGAGGACACGTGGCTATGCTTAATAATCATTAGATTGGTAGCTGGTGGGGTCCAAAACGTGGCGTAAATAGAGCCGGACACGGTAGCTCGCGCGCAGGGCCTCTAGAAATCTTGGGAGACAGGCGTATAGACTCGACCTTCCAGAAACTTCTGGGGAGCTACTGGCTGGTAATGGCCGAGGCATCTACCGGTTTAAAACGCGCCACGTGTTATAAAATAACACGTGGGCATCCGACTTGGCAACTGCCGTTCGCATGAAAATGACACGCCTCTTTTAAGTGAGCGAACTAGGGCTCTCTCTCTCTCTCTCTCTCTCTCTGAAGAGCGAAGAGTTTTAAGCAGAGAAAGGACGCCAAACTCCGAAGAGAGATAAAAACGAAAAGGAAAGAGGAAAAAATAAAAGAAGGAAAGAGTCAAAGAGAGCTTCTGCGATTCTTTTTCTCTGAAACCGCCATGAATGGCGACAGAGGAGGAGAAGAAGCTGTGAAAATGGAGGAATCGAAAGAAGCTTCGGTGTTCATGTGGGGTTACCTTCCCGGAGCTTCGCCTCAGCGGTCGCCACTGCTTTCGCCGGTTTCAGTTCTGCTTCCGGCATCAATCGGCGTCGGAGATTCATGGAAGGACGTTTGTGGTGGTGGATGCGGATTTGCCATGGCAATTTCCGGTGAACTCTTCGATCTTCGATCTTCGTTTTGGTTTTATATTTTCTCTTTCCGCTTTTTTTTTAATTGGAATGTAAAATGCTGTTGATCGAGTAAATGAAACCCTAAGATGGTGATAGGGACTTTTTTTGGGTTCGGTCTGAAATTATTTTTGAGGAAAAATTTCCTATTTTACTGTTGTTTGATTAGATCGGATTTCAAGGCGTTTTCCAGTGCTCACGTTGATGATTGATTCATTTCTTTGTCGTGGATCAACTTTTCTAAGGACAGTGTTACTTTATGCCAATTTTAGCATTATTTATAATCTTCAAAATTTATCTTGATTCTGCTTTTGCCCGATTCTGATAAGGATGTGTGAGTTGTTCCTCGTACGGTTCACAGTCTGTGTGTGTGAACCAATGAGTTTCAGTTGCTCTGGATACTAGTGACGGATTCTTTCCTGGTTTATTAAGACTGACTACGTTTTGAAATTTTTTTGCTAGTTTGTAAGAACTGTAAAGAGTTTGTAGATGAATCTTCGTCTTCCACCGAAAATTAACTTCTTCCACATTTTTAGGGGTAATTATGGGATTTCATCTTGATCTAGTCTTTTGAGTTGCTAGCACATATTTTTGCTTGTTCTTACATCTTCTTTCGTTGTAGATCTTCCAGTCTTTATTATTTTTTTTTTCTCAAGTTTTTTTTTTACCCTTTTCCAGTAAAGATGCTTATACTTATAAATCTTGGCCAATCAGAATCAGGAAAGCTCATTACGTGGGGCTCAACAGATGATCTGGGTCAAAGCTATGTGACATCGGGGAAGCATGGGGTAATCTGTTGTTTGATGCTCCACTAGTTCATTGAGCTTGTTTTGTATTTTTTTTTTTGTTTGAATTAGTCGTTCACCTCCTTTTATTGCATTTGTAAAGGAAACTCCAGAACCCTTCCCCCTTCCAACTGAAGCGTCAATAGTGACAGCTGCAGCCGGTTGGGCCCACTGTATTTCGGTTACAGGTACTATTTACATTTTTAAGATTAATGGTATTTAAAGCTGTCTTTCTGAAGGGTACTGAATGGGAAGTACCTCCCATTTTGATTACTTGTCCCTTGCTGCTGAACACATATAGGCTGTGGTATTTCATTTAACCTCTATTTGCATATTCATTTTCGTACTAAATTGGTTGATTATTCTGCCAGTCTGATTGGAGTCAAGGAGTAAGGTAGTTTCAATTTTGCTAATGCAGACATGGGAGAAGTCTACACGTGGGGTTGGAAAGAGTGTGTTCCCTCTGGGAAGGTCATCGGAGATTCATCTACAGGGGTCAGTCTAGAAAAGGATGTACTTGAAAGACAGAGTTCTTTGTTAACTGAACAAGGTGATTTCCCTGAAGCCTGTCAAGGACAAGAAACAGAAGCTGCTCTTGATTTGTTGCAGACTAATGTAATGAAGGGTAACTCTGTTACAGTGAGCCCTAGATCTCAAGGTCCAAGATCAACCAGTGGAACAGTATCGGGTTTCGACAATAGAGGGAGTGGAGAGGAAAGTACAAAAAGAAGAAGAGTATCATCTGCTAAACAAGCGGCTGAAAGTTCAACATCTGGGGATGAAATTCTCTCTGCATTGCCGTGCCTGGTATCCTTAAATCCAGGAGTGAGGATCACCACTGTTGCTGCGGGTGGGCGTCATACATTAGCATTGTCAGGTAAGCTCACTTTCTCTTGGATTGTCACTGCTGGACCTTAGCCACAATTGTAAACTGTAGCTGTCTCAGCTTTATGGTTTCAATATTTATATTTTATAGATCATAAGAAATATGAAGTCATGAGAGAGATATTTTGTTAGGCAAAACACTGATGCATCCTATTTTCTCCAAAGTTTCAGATATTGGACAAGTGTGGGGTTGGGGCTATGGAGGTGAAGGGCAGCTAGGTTTGGGTTCTCGAATCCGTATGGTGTCTTCTCCTCATCCTATACCTTGCATTGAGCCCTCTGCTTATGGAAAAGACAGATCTTCAGCAGTTCCTCATGGAAGCATAAGTTCAGAGGGACAGGTTTGTAAAGTTCCAGGAACTTATGTGAAGAACATAGCCTGTGGAGGTCGTCACAGTGCAGTAATAACAGGTTAGTATTTTTATGGCATTGCTTGTTGAGTTAATCGAGTTGTTTACTTTTATTCCTCTTTATAGAACAAAACAGAAAGTCACAGGATTTAGTCAGAGAGATGCATTTCAATTTTTTATTTGTGTATTTCATCACATTCTAGTGTGTTAGATATTCTTTTTTTGTTTTAGTTTCCCTATTTAATCCTGTTACTAGGGTCAAACACTGAGCCCTTTAACTGATAAGGCATATGATTTGATTCAATTGTCCATCTCTTGCATTCCTGATTGGTTCTTTCAATCCATTGAGTTGACAATGATGCCCATTGCTTATAGGCTGACTGTACTTATTTTCTGTTCTTTCAATTTACAGATGCTGGGGCGATACTTACTTTCGGATGGGGACTTTATGGACAGGTGAATATCATATGCCAATTGGTTTCTATGATGCTTTGTCTTTCTTGAGTTTATGATATCTGTTGAATACTCTTTCTCTCTCTCCCTTTCTCTCGTGTCTGTGTGTGTGTGTGTGTCTATATATATATATATAATTCCATTAAAGAATCTTTGCAAATTTATGAAATTTCATGATTTAGGTTATCAAATCTTATCCAAATATCATGAAATTTTAACCATAGAACCTTAAACATGTTAGAAACTACCCTAAATTTTCGAAAATTTCTGACTCATTAGAATGGTATTTTGATAATTTTTGGATTTTTTCGTCCAACATTATAGAAATACCCTTTTTGTTTCGTTCTACTTATTTTCTATCCTAATTCATTCTAGCTTTTTTCTTTGATTTTATTTACCAAATTTCTTAATTTTGTGGTTACTTGTATTCTAAAATTTCAATTCCTGAACTATTTGCTTCACACTTTTAATTTGACAATTTATTTGAGGGCCTTGGAATATCGTACATCAAATTTTGATATCTTCCCTATTGTGCTGCATCATTTCTTCTTCCATACATGTGTCATTTGTGCTCATCAAATGGGGAAACATCAAATCTCATATTCATCCAATGGTGGTTTGCAAGGAAGATTTGGTACCATTTCATGGATCTATTTGGTATCAACCAACTACTCCCTTATGAAACTTCTAAATTACTATGGTGTTGGTATGCTACTTATTTTGGGAAGATAGCCAAATTGCTATGGAGGAATACAATGCTAGTTGGACTACAGTCACTTTGGGAAGGAAGGAATAAAACGATATTCCTCAATAGATGTTGGGGCATAACAGAGGTGATAGACACTATGTCCATGAGAGTGGCTATGTGGGCTTCTATGAATGACATCTTCAAGGGGTCTTAATTGAATCCATTATTAGAGATTGGGATGGGATTGTTACAATGGTACTTTTCGTTTCTTAAATCCCACACGATGGTCCCCTTTTCTTGATCCTTTTGTTTATCTAAATTAATGCTCAACCTCATTTGGATTGTGGGTCTTTTAGGTTTTGTGGGCTTGATTATTGATAGCTTGAAAAGATGTTTGAAGGCATATTTGGGCCCCATTATTGTGAAGGATGCAACACTAGAAAATAATTGGGCTTTACTTTATGAACTTAACTTATCTTGATTGTTCAAATTAAGGCAGCTGGATGTTGAAGGGGATTCAACCATAGTGATAGGATGGTTTAAGTCAGGCTTGCCCATCTTGTTAAGGAGGTGCGGTCTTGAGACAATTCTATGAACATTTTGTTTCAATGGGGACCTAAAGAGGCAAATTCTAGTATGGATGAGTTGGCCAAGAGCGGGGTGGGGAGAGATTGATGTTCTCTGGGACATATAATCCTGGTTAGAGTCTAGTTTTTCTCATCATATAATGTTTCTCTTTGGATAGATGGAATGCCTATTTCCTTATACTCTGTATTCTTTTTTTCCCCCCTCTTTTTAATAATTTCTTTTGTGTGTGTGTGTGTGTGAGAGAGAGAGAGAGAGAGAGTAAGTCTTGGCCATTCTTTTTCACATTATGAAGTCATTTTTTCTTAATCAGTATTGAATTTTTTTATTAAATCAAAGCAAAAACAAGGTCACTATGATGGTGAATTACAAAGAAAAAAAAGAAATAAAAACAAGAATCAAAACAACTTAAAATAAAGCATGAACGTCTCCCAAGAATACATGAATCTCTTCCCAAATGGACTCCCAAGAATCCTTCACAAAACTCTTTCTAATGGAGAACCACTTAAGAAGGGTATTATAAACTAAGAAGGAAAGAGCTGCTTGAGTAGTACTCTTGTTCCTGAAGATCCCTTCCATTCCTTTCCTTCCAAACCCACCAAGGAGGAAAGATCTTTGGATTTCATTGAAAGACTCTTCCATACCTGTAAGCCTCCATCTAGAGATACAACTCCTAAAGTCTGAACGGAAAGTCCAGCACACTTCTTGCTAGGCAAGAAAGAAATTCCACAACATTTGGACCATTTTACATTAAACAAACAAATGAACCACTGAATCCTCCTCCCTAAAATGAAACACACAGCTATTTTCCATGTACCGACCTTTCTTTTTAAAATTATCTAACGTATGGATTCTATTTAGGAACAAATTCCTAAGAAAAAAAAGTAACTTTTGATGGGATGTCAAGAAACCATATAACTTTATAGGGGAAATGGATATTCTCCATTCTAACCATGGCAGAGTAATAAGAATTGACCAAAAAGCTTCCTTTCTTTTCGGTTATCCATCTATCCACCTCTTATGGAGATGGCTTCTTCAGAGAATTTAATGGACCCACGAACTTTGCCATCTTCCAATCATTGAGATTCCTCTAAGATTTGGGCACCAGACCCCTTTTCCTATACTTATATCAAAATGTTCACCTATTGTTCCCTACTTATTTGACACTAAAGAGGTGGGCGTGGCCATGCCAACTATACACCCAAAATCTTGTGAACTCTCATGATCCTAACTTCAGCTTAATAATATTTCTGGAAGCAGAATAGCTTTTCACATTAAATTTCCATATTCCCTTGCCATGCCATATAACCCTCCTTTGGCTCCCATTCTGGTATTGTCGGAAGGCATACTTCGTATAACCTCCTTTGGCTCCCTATCCCAAATCTCTATAACCATTTCCATGGAGAGCTACATGTAGACTGTAGAGAATACATGCATATGTACATTCATGACTAAAATTCTTGTTGTTCTTCTACATTGTATGTCTCTACTTTGTATAGTAGGATATAGTATACCATACACACACACACACACACACACACATATATATATATATATATGTATGTATGTATGTATGTATGTTTATTTGTTTGTATATGTCATCAATCCGTATGGATGATGTAATCATCTGTACAGACACCTTAGGTTAGTGATGGAAATCTGCATTTTTTGGTACATCATGTTTTTAGATGTCTTTTCAGGGTGTTTCAAGCATTTTGAAGGGGAATGGATTTTTTTTGTACATTTTCTAGTATTTTTTTTTTTTGGGCTGAGAACTCAAGTCTGAGTCTAATGAATGGTACTTGTCAGTTCCTTGTGAGGGTTTTTTGTATATGTATATATATTTGTTTTTTTTAGTGAATATTGGTCAGTCAATTTTGGTGCCTTAGGAGTACATGGAACAAAATCTCAGCTTATTTGACTGAGATTTGAGTTACCGGTGAGCTGATTACGAGGACATTTATACTGCCCAATGCTTTCTTATTATTCTTTTGGTATATCTTAAGTTTTGACAGAGCAGAATGGCAACCCCAAATAGTTGGGATAAGACTGCTTGTTGTTTTTTCTGTATATTTCGACAGTATTGCTATGTGGAGTGATTGCTGTTGTATGTGGTGATTGATTACTGTTATACATGGTTTATGGTGGATGCTTGAAGGCTATGTTGTGTGTAGCTGGTGTGTTTGTGTATACAGTGAATTAACTAACTCTCCCAAAATCTTAAAGTGTTAGGAGATTCAGAAATTTATATACTTCAACACCCCCTCAGGAGGAACACTGTTCTCTCCTGGGAACACTCAGGGAACCAGGTTCAAGTCTACATCGCGCACACACATGCAGTACTACGTTCAGGAGAATACTTACTTTCATGGGAGTCGAACTCGTGACCTAGCTTGGCTCTGATACCATGTTAACAGTAGTGAATTAACCAACTCTCCCAAAACCTTAAGGTGTCAGTAGATACAAAAATTAATATACTTCAATAGCATGTAGTTGTTGAGATCAGTTCTATAAGGTTCTGAAGAAAAATCAAGGCTGTATAGTGTATATAAGGCTGCAAATTGGGTCGGGCAGGCTCGAAGCCCAACTTGTTTGGCCCAAAAGTTTGTGGGCTGGGCAAGCATGATTTCAGACTGGGCTGAGTTTGGGCAGGTGTTCTTTTTAGCCCAAAGCTCTGACTGGTCTGAACTTTGATGATATTAGAAATATACCACTGGATTTGAGTCTATTACAATGGTCTAAATCAACCTAAAACTAATAATCCTAATTTCAGAACATATGAAATCAAATAGAACTCGACTCCATCTCCTTTTCACCCATAACTCTCGCCAGAAAGAAACTCTCTACAACAGTTCACAACCCTATGCTGAAAATGACAGCAGCTGAATCTACTACCTCCCTTGCTCTCTCATCGTCAACATTGTCTGATCTCTCACCTTCTCTTTTAACTCTCTCTCTCTCTCTCTCTCTCTCTCTCTCTCCTCTCTCCAGCCCTCTAACTACCCTCTCAAGGTTTCATCGTTGCCTATTGCCTCTTGCAGCTCGCCTCCTGTCAGACCGACTTGCAGTCAAAGGAAGGCTATTTATGGCATGTATTGCTTTGCTGTCTTCCCCTCTTTATGTTTCCTTACTCTCTTTTTCTTTCTAATAAAGGATTTTGAGTTTTTGACTGATACATATTACAAATCTGATTATCACCCATTGATGATTTTTAAGGAAAAAATATACTTTGTACCTTTGGTGGTACGTATTTTCTTCACAAGTTTCATGGTTTTGAATTTGTGATATAGAAAGAGATATGGAAGCTAGTGTGTACATGAAGGAGGTGAATACCAAATCCTTGTGTTCTGAGTAGAAAGTAGGAGGTTGGGGCATTACAGATGATCTTTTCATGATTCATACCGGGCAGTGAGTGCCAACTCATGGTGAGGCTCATTGAAACCCAGTGGCTCGCAACCAATTCCTTTTGAGAGAATTCAGTTCAAATAGCATTTTGGGTGAGCCTGTAATGGAGTCTGGAAATCACATCATACTTCATTGCTCCTTCTCTCGGCGCATTTGGGAGCATTTCCTATCTTCTTTGCCCCTTTGTTGGGTTATGCTGCGTAATGTTCTTGATCTTATCCGCTAATGGCATGTTCCATTCTCCAAATCCAAGAGGTAGGAAATTTTAGGCTGCTCTCGTTCATGGTATTTGCTGGGGGCATTTGGAAAGAGCACAATAGAAGGATACTTGATGGTTCTTCAAGATCTTCTTCACAACTCATCGACTCCATCACTTTTGAGGTTGCATCTTGGATCTTGATGACAAAGGAATTTGAAGCTCGCCCCATCAACGTTCTTACAAGGGACTGGTTCTCCTGTATATTCTTCTCTGAGTAGTGGTACTGTATATTCTCTGAATCTTGTTTTTTTGCTCTTTCCCTCCTCTCGACCTTCTCGGTCGTTGTATTACTGTTTTCCCCTTTTTTCTGCTTAATAAATTGTTAATAAAAAAAGAAGAAGCCTGAAATGGAGTCGGCAGGTACTGGAATGTCATCAAAACAAGCTTTTTTAATGATATCAATTCCATTAGAAGTGGATTCAACATTTTCTTTTATTGAGGTCCCCGTATTATAGCCATTGGGTCTGTTCCTACAAGTAGCTTCAATGTCTTGCAGATCGAATAAAAAGAAAGTGTATTATTGATACCTTTGCTCATGAAGAATGGTAAAACCTCTGTGAGGCAACCTGATTACAGGGTTCCATTAGATTTGAGTTCAGGCAGCCTGAACTTGGCAATGGGTTGAATTTGGGCTGATTGCCTTGGACTGAGTTTGGGCCCAAATGTTGCATTTTAGGCTGGGCTGGGGCCAGCCCATCCTGGCTCAATTTGCAGCCCTAGCTGTGTAGCCTTGTGTTACTGTGTGGAGATGCTGTTGGTGGTTGATTGTGCAGAGTACGCTTGGTTATAATTGTGTAGCCTTGTGAGGTGGTGCTACTTGATCGATTGAAGCGTGTATAAGGTTAGTTTGTATAAATCAGTCCTAGTAGTGATCGTTACAATGTAGTTTTGATGTTACTTTGTTCCATGCTTGAGTCTTTACAGGCAATAGTGGTATACTTCTTTGCATTTGAAGTGGTGATGCTTTTGTGTGTTGTCGTGATTGTATATGTGTTTTGAGCAAAATAGAATGTCCAAAAATAGCTAATAAAATAGCTTATCCGGTGGTGGGAGCACTAGTGAAGGGACTGGGCAGTCTGATAACTTCAATACATAGATTACCGTTGTGAAACTTGATAGTACCAACTTCTTGCCATGGTCCTAATAGTTGGAATCTTGGATTATCAGTTAGTCCTGTAATAAAATAAGATGAAGAAGAAAAGGAGAAGGAGAGTCGTGGAGAGGGAGAGTTGTCTAGAGAATCATATGAGGTCCCCTTGATACCTCATACATATCTATTCCTTTATTATATATATTAGGGTTTTGGTGCATAATACCAGTCGTACCCTTGTATGTATACATCAAAGTGAAAAGGCAGTTAAGTCCCCATGGACTTTAGACCACTATATTCCACTACATTGACAATAACTATATATCACTACATAGACTATAATTATATTCCACTACATAGACTATAACTATATTCCACTACATAAGACTATAGACCACTATGTTCCACTTTACCAATCAGCTTAGCTGATGATTGTGGGCAGAGTGTGTGTTTGTGTGTATACGGTATGGTATGGTCTACCATACTATACATGGTAGAAGAATAAACAAGAATGCCACTCTTGAATATACTTATATATGTCTTCTACATGCTTTGCAGTGTATTTTTTTTTTTTTTGATGAGAATTTTTTTATTAAAAAAGCAAAGGAGACAAACAAAGAGAGGGGATTAGAAATCCCCCACAAAGAACAAACAAGAGGGCAGGACCCCCCAAAAGCCTGGGCCTAGCAGGGTCACATACACTTAACCAACCCCAACAATACTATCCCAATGTCTACGAAGATCCCCATTGGGGATCCCCTCATAACCTTTACATTGCCTAGCCTAAAACAAGATAAACTCCTTAGCTCTCCTGTAAACTTGTCACGCTGGCTTTGAATGACCATGAAAAACCCAGTTGTTCCTTTCCCGCCACACTGCCCAACAAACCGCTGTGGGGACTAAGTGCCAAATTCTCTTACCGAAGACACTAAACGCCTGGATTCTCCAACTAAATAGAAGGCCCATGAGGTCCTAAGGGCAACAAATGTAGCCCCGAAGTACCTAGATACACCACACCAGATCTCTAAAGAAAATGGGCAGTGGATGAAAAGCTGAGTTGTTGCTTGTTGCTGCTTCTGCCTCCTGTAACAAAGAAGACATATGCTGGGCAGATAAAAGCCTTTCTTCCATAATGAATCCATTGTAGAGATTTTGTCCAACACCTTAGTCCACATGAATAATTTAACCTTTGGTCACATGCTTATAGTAAGACCTCACCGAGAACTTTCCCCGGCGGCAATCTTCCACACCCGTTGGTCTTTTAGATCTAAACTAATATGCGAAGCCTGTAATCGAGCTAAGAACTGAGACACCCTTGGCATTTCCCAGTCAAACAAACCTTCTAAGAATTAGAGTCCACATTGTCATATCATCATGCATGAAGTGTTGGCAGCCACAACCGAAGTTGGATCTGCCGCCAAACCAAACCTAAGCACACATCGTAGCATCCGGATTTGCTGTTGGGAGTTATTGTAGAAAATTAGGGTATCATCTGTGAATTGTAAATGAGATACAACCACCTCGCCCCACCCCAAAGAGAACCCATTAAACATCTCGACTTCTCCAACCCTTCCTAACTTGCTCCCCAAAACGCTAACCACCAATAAAAATAATAAAGGAGAAAGAGGACCCCCTTGTCGAAGACCCCTCGAGCACCCAAAATCCCCTTTCGGCACCCATTGATTAGTGCTGAAAAGGAAGCCAAACTAAAACATTTATGATTCCACTCCCTCTATCTCACCCCAAAGCCACACCTCTGCATCACATATAAAAGAAAGTTCAGGTTAACATGATCATAAGCTTTCTCTAGGTCAAGCTTACACATCACCCTAGGATTGCTTTTGCAAATCTGAGCATCAATACATTCATTCACACACAGGACCACATTAGCCATGGATCTACCTTGAAGAAACACACCCTTCTCCCTCAACACAATCCTTGGCATCACTTACTTGAGACGCAAAGCTAGTCACTTAGATATTATTTTATAGGTGCTGCCCACCAAATTCATAGGCTTGAAATAAGAAATCTGGTCCATGCCCTCCCTTTTGGGAATAAGGGTAGTGTAAGTGACATTGCTCCCCTCGTCTGGAAAGTATTTCTCATAAAAATCCTTAATAACAAGCATCAAATCCCCCTCTATTACCTCCCAACAGGTTTTATAAAAAGCTAACGAGAAGCCATCCGGCCTTGAAGCCTTGTCCCCATCCAACATCCACAGTGCCTTTTTAACCTCATTTTCCTCGAATGGCCTCTCCAGCCATTCTGCTTGGCCTTCCCTCCCCAACTGAGGTAAAAACAAACCATCCACTTTCGGTCTTAACGATATTATCCTGGAATAAAGCCTGAAAATGGTCCTCTACATGGTTCTTAATCTCATCTTCATTCTCCACTCTTAAAACCCCCAATCCTTAGACGATGAATTCTATTAACGGACCTCGGAGATGATGCTATCCTATGAAAGAACTTCGTATTTTGGTCCCCTTTAACTGCACTCTAGATTTCTAACGCTACATAATCTCTTCCATCTCAAGAACCCTCTCAAACTCCACTTGAGCCTCCTTCTAAGCTACCTTTTCATCCTCCTCCAAGCCCTCATTCTCTTCCTTCTTGTTCCACCTCTGAATGTCATCAAGGCAAGATTTCTTTCTTCTCTCTATATCACTATACACCTCCTTGTTCCAAACCCTCAAACAATTCCGAATACCTTTTAACCTTAGATGAAACTTTTGACCCGGAGGACCATGCACCTCAAACTCATCCCACCAACCCTTCACCAAATCAGTAAAGCCCGGATGCAGAGGCCACATATTCTGAATTTAAAAGGCAAAGGTCCCGACCTAGTAATCACCTCTCCATCTTTCATCAAGATGGGAATATGGTTCGACCCAGGTCGAGGTAAAGCATGAATGAGCACCGGGCTGAAATGGTTGTCCCACTCCACAGAAATCAGAAATCTATCCAATTTACTCAAGGAGGGTCGCTCTTGGAAATTTGACCATGTGAAACGTGCCCCACAAATTGTTAAGTTAATTAGCTCATTATGATCGATAAATTTGCACATGGCATCCATACCCCTAGTTTTTCTGGAGGCACGACTCCTTTCCTCCAAGTAAAGGACCTCATTGAAATCCCCCTCCCCCCAATACACTAAGGCAGCCCCCTTCTTGCTCTAATCGCTTGCAGTTCTTCCAGATTGACTCCCAACTGGTTGCTAGACGTCGGCCCATAAACCCCGGACGCCCCTTACTATATTTATCTTTAGAACGGTATTAGGGGCATAAAGAAAAATTGTCTATCATATATTTTCATAATACCCCAATATACCCTTACAACATAGAGTGGGATTTGAAAATTTTGAGTGTGAAAGTTCTTTCTCACTCAAAAGTATGTTATGATTATTGATTAATGAGGAAAATTCCAAAACCTACAGCTGTTCTCTGGTGTGACTTTAGAATTGTGAAGGTGTAATGCTTTCAACCCTAGATGTGATTCCTAGTTTCAGTTAGTGTGACTCTAGTTGGTATACTCTTCTTTCTTCTCTATTTTCAATATTTCTCAGCATATTTACAGTAGAATTTTTCGTTGTATTGATTCCTCCATTTTTTTTTATCGATAAAGAGGAATATCATTAAAAGGAAGAGAAAGCACGAGGTACAAGCTCTTTCACCCAAAAAACTAAGATATGTCAGATGAGGGCATTCCAATATAAAATCCAAGATGAAAATTTACAACCAGTAAACAACGGAAAATAAGACACTCATCTATACAAAAGAGCAATAGTCTTGTCTTTTAATCGTGAGATGGTGACTCCTTTGTCTTTGAAAACCCGAGCATTTCTTTCCAACCATAGAGACCAGCAGACAACTTGGGAGATATTTTCCAAAGCAGCATTCCCCGAGGTGAGAGAATAACTTTCTGGCCATGGAACCGATAATCCAACAACTTAGGAATCGATTCAGCCAGCACCCAGTTAAGGTTAAATTTTTGAAAAAATTCCCCCCAAAAGCTTTATCTCTACTCGGCAGTGAAGAAAGAGATTAGCAATGGATTCCTCATTACAACCACAGGCTACAATGGTTTGCCAGCTGAAGCCCTAGTCTTTGAAGATTGTCCAGAGTAAGAACTTTGTTAAAGTGAAAAAACCATAATAAGAAATGATTTGGACGACATTTTGGACTTCCAAACATCATTAGCTAGATCCTATAAAGATCCTACTGGGTGAATGATGTTATACATCGTTTGTGTAGAAAATCCATCATTTGGATCAGGGAGCCAAAGCTTGTGATCCAAATCATTATCCTCCTTCACTTCAGCCATGTCAAGTCTCAGCAGCAAACAGGATAGAGGGAGGATTCCTAATCATTAACCTCCCGTTTAAGATGAAGGCCCCATGAGATTCGCTTACTCTCTCTTATCAAATGATTGGCTAACCCGACTTTCCTTCATGAGAGTGAGGGAGAACAACTCCAAAAAGGCTTGGGAAAAGGAAGTTGGGCCACACCATGCATCATGCCCAAAAGAGGACACAATCTCCTTTTCCCACCTGGAAATTGTTCCACCAATGAAACTCGGGGGGTTCTTAGAAAATATCTTTCCATAGACCTGACCCGTATGCCCCTATTTGGTTATTTGTACTCCATCCTCTGCCGTTGTCTTTGTATTTGGCTTAAATCACTTTTCACCAAGTAACATTAGGTTCTTCCCTATGTTGCCATAGTCACTTTGCCATGAGTGCCTGCTCATTTCTTTCAAAGAGAAAAAACCAAGACCTCCTCCCTTCGAAGGAAAACAGAGTTACTCCTTGCTAGCCAAATGAAATTTCCGGCTTCCGTCCTTTGCATGCCATAGGAAATCAGATCTGATCTTTTCTAGCTAATGAATGATCGCTGAAGAGGCTCGAAATAGAGACATGTAATATACTTAAAGATTCAAAAGAGCACTTTTTATAACGCCCCTTGTAGCCAATTTGCTGCTCACTCGATCCACCACTGGATCCCATATATGCTTGAACTTTAGCCTACCTCCCATGGGCAGCCCAAGATAATTCCCAAGAGTTGAAGATATCACACATCCAAGAAGGTTTTTTAGACTATCTGAATTCGGCACATTACCCACTGCCATCATTTTACCCATTGGAAGAGTGACCTTTAACCTGGATCTGGACTGAAAGGTTGTAAATTTCCTCTTCTGAATTCAGGAGGAACAATAGAACATCGTTTGCAAACTGAAGGAGGGTCACACAAGTCATCACACCCCACTCTATAACCACTAAGGCAGCCCACTTCTTCAGCTCTAGCCACTGTCCTGCTAAAAGGATCAATTACAATTTTGAAGAGGAAGGGAGAGAGTGGATCACCTTGCCTCATTCCCTGTTGCCCTTTTGAGAAACCAATTGACGTTCCATTCAGTAGAATTGAATAAGCGGTTGACGAGGTACATGTTCTGATCCAAAAACACCATTTCTTTCCAAAGCCCATATGACAATATGCATGTTCCTCTTTTATTTAGTTTTATTGAATTTTGCATATTTCTTCATAACCAATATCTTTATTTTTTTATTTTTATGAAACTCATTTCTTTACATTGAACCATACCATTGAACTATACCAGGAAACCTTATCTCCATACTTAAATCTGTGGCCCAAGCTTTCACAATTCCCAAATCCTTGAAATAAATATCTGAATACTTTTAATAGTTGAGGAGGTGTAATCAGATTTTCTCCCTTTGGTTTTACTGTTGAAATATATTAATTTGTGCATCTCCTAACACCTTAAGGTTTTGGGAGAGTTGGTTAGTTTACTGTCAACATGGTATCAGAGCAGGTTTGGTCATGAGTTCGAATCCTGGTGGAAGTATTTTCTCAGATGTAGTGTTTTGTGCATGTGTACGTGTTGTGTGGACCCGTACCTAGCTCCCCAAGTGTGTTCCCAGGAGAGAACAGTGTTCCACCTGAGGGGAGTGTTGAAGTATATTAATTTGTGCATCTCCTAACACCTTAAGGTTTTGGGAGAGTTGGTTAATTTACTGTCAACAACCAGAACATATTAAATCCCTAACTGACACTCAGATTTCACCTTTGGATCACCCTAAACCCCACTTGACAGCCTCGGTACACATTATTACACTCAGCCTAGATTACTTTAGTCTTTGGATTGGGGTTTTGGCTAGTATGATTCATCATCCATTCCCTTCTTTCTTCTATCTTCTTCACCAACCCTCTCCTTTTCTTCTCCCTCTTCTATCTTATCCTATTGCTTCATTCCTATCTTAATATTGAATCTAAAAGAATTCTGCAGATAATCAAGAGTACACAAGTGGGAATCCTAAGCCCATCTATTGGTCAAATCGCAAGCCACAGTTGAAGGTCTTATGTTCTGATTCCACAATAGGTCCCCTACAAAAGCCCCCAACTTCCCCTTGAATCTCCAGCTTCCCTCTTTCTATTTCAAAAGATTCCTTGTTGTGTGTGTGTGTGTGTAAACTTCACTAAAGGAGCTTGAGTTTTCTGAAATTTCTATTTTTGACCCATCAATACTTGTTCAAAATCCCTGAAATTTTAAACATAAACTCTTTAAAAGATACTCTATTGATCTGAAAAGTTTCAGATTTTTTTGATGCACAACAGGGGTATTTTCATAGTTTTTCCCCAAATCTGTAAAATTACATAGTTGCCCCTGGTCTGAAATTGCATAATTTTATTTTCTGGTTTATTTTCTGCTATTTGCAATTACTCCCCATATTATTCCACATCAGCAGGTGGGTAGGAATGGCCAAGGGGATTTAGAGGAGTGTGTCTTGGAAAATGAACTGCTTTCAGAGGTGTCCCTGTGGATGATTGAGAAAATGGAGTTGCAGTTGCTGGTGTGAAACAACAGTAGAAAAGGAGAAAGAATAAAGAAGAGGGAAGAAGTGAAGAAGAAGAAAGGGAAAAATTTGGAGAAGCATAGAGAGAGTTCTCTCTCTCTCTCTCTCTCTCTCTCTCTCTCTCTCTCTCCTGTCTATTATACAAATCTGACGCAGCCGACGAAACGAGG